>JAUKPT010006022.1:0-10078 GCA_032273505.1 Nanomia bijuga | reverse complement strand
CTCTGTAAGGTAATCATTATGTTCGTGCAAAATTCCGGTGGACTTTCTATAAAGTGCTATTCTATCTTTTAAAATGCTGTATATTAATGATATATTTTACGATTTATAAAAACCGTGAAATAAATAGCTTTTATTGCAAAAATAAAATTCTGTGCCAACTATTTGTGAACAGACTTTAGTTAAGAATCACATCAATATCATATCAAAATTCTGATTGGTTCATAGAGAAACAATTTAATCAACTTTTATCTCAATAAAACATTAAAATATAACATTTTGAATTGAACCAATTAGCCTCCTGATGCTGTAATTCTTAACCAATCAAACAGTAACTTACTTTTGACAATGACTTTTACTGATCTACTCCGAACACCATCTCGAAGGGACTTCGCCTCACATTTGTAAGTACCAGCATCCGTCAGTTCTGCTTTGCTTCTTTTAAATTCAATCACTACAGATTTCTCTTCCATCGTTTCTGATATAGGGATATTCGTGCTATCCCTTTTGAATTTGATGCTCGATTTATCGTAAATTTTCGAATCGATTGTACATTTAATCACAAGAACATCTTCCTTGTTTATCTCGATGACACCCTTTTCCGATAATCCGAACTGTTGCACAAAATTCTCTAAAAGAAAGAAAATATTTCAGTTATATTTGTTAGATAAAGCGAAACTGGCATAATGGCAGGGGGTCGGTACTAAATTGCCTGACATAGGGACGTTTAGTGAGGTGGTGGTACAGAAGAAAAAAAATTGAAAAACTTTTTAGTACTATGGTACCGAAATTGCATTTTTTAGCTGTAATTTTGACAAAATTTGTCAAAGTTTGATCAATCCAACAAAATTCGAAAATTGAAATTATTTGACAACTTGCGACAAAATTCGACATACATACATATATCTTCCCTCCCGAAAAAGTCCCAAATTTGTAAATTATATTACACGCAATGTAATAGAGATTAAAATTGGTGGTATGTGCCCATTTTTGGTACTAAATTTTTTAGTATCATGGTACTAAAATGACAATTATTTTGTTTGGGTGGCGGTACGGCATATTTTGCCAGAAGGCAGTTAAGTACTCATACCATTCCCGCTCCCCTGATAATGGTAGTACTCGCTATCTGTTTCTAAGGTCATAAAACTGGTAATCGTTGCTATCCTCGGTAAAATGGTTTGGCACAAGTATAAGCAGTGAAACCAAGGGATAAAGGTTGCGCCCATCCCACCCATAACTTACTAACTTTCTAAATTACAACACGAAAGTACCGATAACTTATAAAGAACTTTGTATTGATCCTTACCAATACACAATATCGCAGTTTCAGAATCGTTATACGCACGCACAATACGCAATAGTCAATACATCATATTTTGTAGGTAAACAAAATAATGTACACTAAATGTAACAATATATTAACATATTAATCACTGTTTGAACTGGTTTGAATAATCATTATTAAACAGGCACGAGGAGAGTGCAAAAATGTTTTTCAAAATAAAACTTCGAAAATATCTTTCCCAGTAATTCTTTGGTTCCCAGGAGGGACTCTCCTAGCTGATTAAAAATAATGATTTGAGAATGAATTTACATTTTTTAGGTTATTTTACATGTTTAATATCAAAACTTTGACAATAGGTAAAAATGGTTAGTGTACCTACGAAAAAGGATTATTTATAAATTGAATAGATATTGCTGAGACCATGATAATGTACAATTTATATTTCTATCAGATGATTCTACAGTTGTCTCAACACTTGAATCACTCGGAAATAACATTTTCAGCATTGAACTAAATTCAGAAAATTGATTTTATTAGAAAAATCCACAGAATTCCGCTTTTTTCATAAAAGAACCAGGCTTTAGGGTATAGATAAAAAGACTCAGATTATTTAGTCTTATAATTATGTTGTAGCCCTATGTCTCTACTTTTCGAAATATACCCTTAATTACATTTCTGTATTTGGTATCCTTGTATTGTACTGAAGTCACACCACCAACCCATATCTAAACCTAATTATGCAATTTGTCTAAAATTTAGCCATTTGATTGGTTGGAAATTACAGCTTTCCCCATTTTTGATGTAAACAAACATTAAATTTTGACATTTTGATTTAAAACAATCAAATTCTTGCTCGTGTAATTTATAACCAATGAAACGGCAAAATTAAGCAAACTTTAGGGACCATGTAATTTCCCTCCCCGTAATGTATATAAAAGTATTAACTTACTGTTTCGAACAAGTTTGAACTCCATTGTTGCCTTTCCCGAGGGGTTCTCAGCAGCACATTTATACAAATAGTTCACAGGTGTCGGTGGAGTGATAATGATACTGTTTTTTGTACGAGTTGTGTTGTTTGGTGTTTGCTGGAACATAAATGAAAGAAAAAGGTGTAAGGCATGGTATACACTTATGATAATTGAACAGTCATGCAGGGCTGTAGACTAATCCCCGAACTATATTCTGCTATAACGTCAGGTACCGAGTGACCTACCAATTTCCCGACAGACTTACAACGTAACGATTTTAGTACCACACTTTCGATGATGTTATCAGAGTAGTTAAAACTACCACTAAATTGAAATAATGAAATTTTCAGCATGGCTGTGTATTGCACCATATCCAGTATTGGTATAAATAAAAAAAAAAATGACGTGATACCTGCTCGACTATTTCATCTGCAAAACATCAACTCTATGATCTACGCAGGGGGGGGGGGGGGTACTAAAATGCCAGACACAGGGACGTTTAGTGACGTGGTAGTATGAAAAAAAATATTTTAGTACCATTTCAACAAAATTGGAAAAAAATTGGAAAAATTTGGAAAAATCTGACTTTAAGTAGATCTTCCCTCCTAAAAAATTCCTAAATATGGAAATTATATTAAATGAAATATAACAGAGATGAAAATAATCGGCGTGTGCCCGTTTTTGGTACTTAACATTTTAGTATCATGGTACTAAAAGGACAAAATCTTTATTTGGGTGGTGGTACGGCATTTTCTACTGGAAAGCAATTTAGTACTCATATATGTCTGGCATTTTAGTACCCACCCTGATATAGGACCATTGTAATATTTGAAACCGTTTCAGGTGTAACCAGAAGGGACAGAAACATCTTGGCAAATAAATCTTTCAATTAAACCGAAAATTTAGAAAGAATAAAAAAAGAAAAACTTTACATTTGAAGGATGACCAAAATCTCCAAAATCAATAACAAAAAAAATGAGGCAATATTGAAATATAACCAGTTTAAAATAGGGAACATTAACCGACTTTTTATAATTACTTATTTCAAGGAGATCAGTCACATAAAAGGTTTTCAGACAGCCAAAAAATGAAATTATTTCCACAAGAGCTGTAACATGGATAGAAACAGATACTTAATTTAACACAAAATCATTGGTTTTACTATGGATCTTTTCATCTTGGTTAGGTAGTGAGGGATTAAGCTTTCAGTAGCAGGATCTTTCCACTTACTTGTGTCACCTGTTTCCAAGCTGCAGAAGCAACAGCACATGATTTACTCTTACACTTGTGTTGAAACCATGTGATTTTAGGAGGAGGATTCCCTCTCTCAACATCGCAATACAATTCAACTGCTTCATTCGAACGTGATACAATAGAAGAACCATAAACCGACTTCAACTTTGTAGGAACTGGAAGAGAAAGAATAAGATGATAAATGATAACACCTGGTAATTTTATTTGAGAAATTGTCGGGAAATTTACCATTTGATCAGTTTCCATTAACCGTTCCAGTAATTAGAACGGTAATTAGAACACCAACTCCACGTTAACTAATTTTGTTTGTTTGTTAAGGAATGGTTGTACCTTTTGTATATGGAATATTTCGAAAAGATCTTGGTCGGGGGTGCTAAAATGAACACATGGATTGTACAAATAGTAGTTAGAATATTGGTAAAGAAGATTTGATTTATAGGTCAAATTTTGGACCGATTTCGAGCAAAGCGTCCCCCTCCGCTTATTCGGTACCACATAGTACTTCATTAAGAATCTGATTGGTTAACTTAAACTCGTCGTTTCAACTTTTGACGAACGAATTGACATCATTATATTCAAATACATACCTTGCACTTCAACTTTCACCGTTTTGGATGCATTGCCAACATGGTTCGAAGCAAAGCATGTAAAATCACCATTATGTTTATCAAATTGTATATTTGATACGACTAACTCGCATGCGGCATGCAAATCTCGACATCGCTTCACTTCGACTTTGTTGATCAACCAGTATCGTTTTGGTCTCGGAGAACCGGTCACTTCGCATGTCATTTTAAGCGTAGTTTTCTCTGGTGGAGTGGTGTCGGGAGAAATGATGGTGATACCCGGTATGACATCAGCTGTAAGAAAATTGAATGGTCTTAATTAGAAAAGGCACGATGAATGTGATACTAATAGAAAACGAGGACTGGTTGTACAAAGGTAGTTTAGGTATTGTCGCCAAATTATGGCTAATTTAGCCGATTTAATGGTTGAAGATTTCATCATTAAGATTCTGATTGGTTCATGAAGAAGCACTTTTATCATTTTTTTATTTTTCAAAACATTTTTCAAAACAAGTATTGCTTAAATGAACAAAAAGATAAAAAGTTTTGAAAAGCAGAAATAGTTGTTGCATTTCTCTGCTGGAATACTTACGTTTTAATTTGAATTCCACATCCTTTGCAGTTACAACTCCAGCAACACTACGTCGACATTGGTAGACCCCAACATCTACTTTTGTAAAATTGGACAACATCAACTTGAGGACATCAATTGCATTACCGCCTTGTTCAAGCTGCTCTACAATGACTTTTGATTTATCGATTTTGACAAAAGCACCATTGAGATTTCGGTACCAAGTGATAGCTGCAGCTACTCCTTTTCTTCCTTTCGTTTGACACGTTATCGTTTTTTTACCAAATGTTTCGATTTTAATGACATTTTGACTTGGAAAGATTTCAGGGACTTCGTTTTTAACAACTAAACAAAAAGAAAAATCAGTTATGAACCTATGAAATAATACAAATGTATGATTTTTGTGAGACTTATGAAATAATACAAATGTATGGTTTTTGTGAGACTTTCTTCAGGTTTGTGCTCTAAACAGAGATAAAACAGTCCAGACAAGTTTGAAACCAAGTTATAGTTATTTAGCCCATGAAACAATTGAGCGAAATTTCCTAAGCCAGAGGCAAATACCAAATCAAATAATTCTTATTACCTGGAGATACCTGTAATGTACCCAATTTTAAGGTTGCCGTGTTGTCCTTGTTTTTCGCAAAGCAGTTATAATATCCACCATCTGACATACGAATAGGTGAAAAAATAAAATCTTGCCCTTTCTTTAACACTCTTCCACTTGCATATTTCCTCGTTAGCACATCTTCGGTCGGCTTCGATGGAGCAGTTTTGTATCGTAGGGTTACATTAGCATCTGGATCGTTGGTTTTACACGAGACTGTGAGAAGATCTTGAACATTGACAAATTTGAGAGAAGGAACCATAGGAGGTAGTGCAGGATTTCTCCATGACTTTGCGAGGATTTTTAATGACTCTAAAAGTAAAATGTTTTTTTGAAGACGAATTATATTTTATCCAAACAGCTGAGTAAAACAAATGTTTCCAGAGGTTTCCAAAATTATCAATGGAAGAGAAAACAAAAGAAATGAGTTTCAATGAGGGTTTTTCTACAGATTAAAGGTACATTTGATGTTTGATTGGTTTAAAATTACATCAGAAATCTGATTGGTCATTTAAGAAATGACAATATTTATCCTTTTGTCAAAACTCAAAATATTTTAGCAGTGTAAGAATTTCTCGTGCAGATCTGGCAACATTTCTGAAAATTATTTAGGTGATAGATATGACACATAGTTATAAAGCAACAGTTATTATTCATTTCAGTGTTAAGTGTATATTAAAAAGATGCCCCTAAAAAACAAGTTGCTCTAATCAACGGTAAAATAAGCTTTTTTGCCAAAAACAGAAAAACAGGGCAAAAATAAGCTTAATTTTTAGCACATTTTAGCATTTCTCAAGCATTTTTGGTCAATTTAAGCTGAGTAAATAATTTGTGTTATTTATACTTTTATTTTACCTAAAACAGTCTTTTTTCACTTTGTTACCAATTTAACCTGCATATTGACAATTATAAGTCACAAAAAAACCTTGCAAAACGCCACACAAAAAAAGGCAAAAATAAGAGTTCGAAATTTTGGTGGCAGAGATAATAGTAAGAAATTTGAAAAATATGTATTGCTATATTGATAAAAAAATCCATATATATTGATAAATTTAACAAAATATTGCCTTTTTTAAAACTTTTGATGTATTGATATTGAGTTGACAATAGCAATAATCAATCAAACTTTAATTACCTACACAAATAATCATGCATTAGAAGATCCACTCAATTCTAGACTTCAGACAGATTTGTTAGTGTCAGTTGTACACAATTACACAGAACCTAAAAATCCGAATATGCTTAAGAGAGCTGATTAAAATGAAGAATGTAATAAAATTAAATGCACATGCAATGTACATTTATTTTTTTGTGACATTTTTAGAGCATATTTTAGGACATTTTAGAACAATTTTCAGAAAATTAGGATACTTTTGGACATCCGGTCTATACTATTGTGACTTTCCTAGTCTACTTGTTTAGGTAACTTGATAAAACCATTTCCTTAAAGATAAAGACAAGCAAGCTGTGTTTCGTTGAGGGCCCACCAAGGTTGGGGCCGAAGGGCAGAAAGTTTTGAAATATTAAGCATCTGAAACACCTGGAAATGCATGTTTCTGGACCCATTAATCAAAGTTCATATCACTATTTTGAGCCAATTTCAAAATATTATTCAAAATTTTTAGGACATTGAGGACATTTGGGTAAATTTTAGGACTTTTTAGGACAAAATTTCAAAATTTCAAAATTTAGGACATTTTAGGCAAAATAAAACTAAAATATTTATACTCCAAATTTATGCACAACTCTGCCTTTTTGAGAATATAATGAGCAAGAAATATTGCTAAAATGCTTAAAATATTGAAAAAAAGAATAGAAGAGCTGGATTGGAAATGAAAAGAAGATTTAAAAAAATTGGTTAAATTATGCTGAAGCAGCAAGTTTTTTTGAGACTTTAAACCATTTTTTTCATCTACGCTTTATGCCTAATCTAGCTATCTAATTTGCGTTATTCTAGAGCAAATTAAAAAACACGTTTTTTAGGAAATATCCATTTTAATACTAAAATGAATTTAATTGTCTAATTATGTCAAGTTCGGATCGTCCAAATTTGTGAAGCTGTTGCCTTTTGAGAGCAAAATATTCAGCAAAATAATTCCCAGAAATATTGCCAGATGTGCACGAAAAACACATCTGTGGGATATTCCAATCCTGCTATATGTGTTGAAAGCTATATAGATGCATATTAAGAAAAGAACAGTAAGTGAACATAACCATACCTCCCTGGGGTGGAGCTGTAGATGAAAACTGTAAGGAGACCAGAAGCAGAAGAGGAATATATTGGATCATCTTTACACCAAATTTCTCGTTCAACTACCTAAAAGTTAAAATAAAATTTTAATAAATAAGCAGTTGCACTTCGTGAATTCAAATTTGGCATAACAAATGCGAATCTTGCTCTAACCAATCAAGAAGAATTTCTGCCTTTTTACTGTCCTATATGATTCCGGTCTGTTATTTCTGTTTGAACTGAATCATTTAAACGTTTTATTGAAATTGCGCATTGGCCAGACAAAAAGTTCAAACTCTGTCATATGCAAAAGAGGACAGCGCAAAAGAAGGAGACAATTTCATCTGGACCACAAACTCCTGTAATAAGATCACGATAGTACAAAATTGGTAGAGAGTAATTTAAGAGACAGTTACACATAAAATAACAACTATCGCAAAAATTTATTGTTGACTAAACATTATCAATAAAATAACCAAATCATGACATTCGATCATAACAGTAATTGAAATATGAGATATACCTTACCTCTAGTTACGCCATAATTGTAATATCATATTTTTTTACTTTTTTTACATGTTTTGTATACTATACTAAAGAGAGAAAAACTATTTCATTTCAATAGAATATTGATAAAAATCATTCTTTAGTGAAATAAAAGAAGTAGAGTTGATATTTGGTCGTCTGTAAACAATTAACTAACATAAGAGTGGCGGATATTCAGTGCATTCAGTGTATTCATGGAGACACTCATCGCAGAGTGGATAATTTGATTATGTTCAATATAATCTTGTAATAGAACATAATCAAGGCCCGAAATATGAATTAAGGACAGTAAGAATTCTTAAAATGCCAAAATCCACCACCCTCGGACCAAACCAAATGCAACAAGTCACGAGTGAAATCATTTTTAAAGATAACAATCAATAAAGAACACTAACCAGCCTATGCTCAAAAATAGGCTTCAATATGCCCTTCTGTCAAATTAAAAAATTTACAATCAGATATTATCTGTTACTGTATGTAATATAATTTCTTTAATACTCGTCATAGAACTAGTGTTAGAAATTGTTGAATAAATGACATCCACATTTTTGCCAACAAATTAGAACAACAGCAATCCCTCCTATTACATACAAAATGAATCATAAAGTTTTATCATATTCAATTCAGAAAATAATCAAAATTTATGTAAACAAGATAAAAAAAACAATATTTCAACAACGCAAAGTGTGATTTTAAGAAATTGATTCCTTTCTGCTTGAGTGTTAATTTTTAATCAAACTGAACGAGAAGTCAGTGATATATTGTACAGCAAGCTGTCACCCCCTCAAAACAACAGCACAAATTCACATGGTATTGCTGATGTCAGTTGGCCCCCGTCTGTGTTTTAAAGTCAAATCTTTAAGAAGTCGAAAATTAGGAAATAAAGAAAATGTGTTCTGCACAACCCCTTTTTTAATAATAGATAATTGTTTTGGGATCACTTACTGTATGCAATATTCTGAATATTCTGGTCAAAATTCCAAATTTAATCACACAAATTATTCTTTAGAAAATTTGATCTAACAAAAAGTAAATATTACTAAAAACTAAAAAAAATGAGCTTAACTTTAGTAAGAATTGATGAGTATAATTTGAGCTGAAAAGGGTTTAAATGGTTTCAGGTACCTTTTAGGGTTAGAATAGTAATTTAAGACCTATTTCATACAAATTACAAAATCAAGATGAGATTTCTCAATTTCCATAAACAAAGAAAACAAATATGAATTAGATAAAAAATATTTTCAATAATAAAACTAGATTACAACCTCTTAAATAAATAACATTTAAAAGAGTTAAAAGTAAATAATTTGTTTCTAAAAAAATAAACTTCCCTCCCCCTCCATCCCCCCCCCCCCCCCCCCCCCAAAAAAAAAAGAAAAAAGAACGAAAGAAAGAAAATTAAATGAAATATAGGACAAATTTGTTATTTATGTACAAGAAAGAAAAATATTATTTTTTAAAAAAAGTGCAAAACAGTGATAAACTAAAAGATAACGATTATGTATTGTATATGTTATTATTTTATATATTATGTATATACAATAATACATATATTCTAATTCCAATTCCAATTCTAAGATAGTATATAGAAATAAAGTGCTATTAAATTGATAAATTAAGAGAACCGTAAATCCTCGATTAAGCACCGCCCTCGATTAAGCGCCACAGTTATTAGATATCTTTTTTATTAAGCGTCGCCCTCGATTAAGCGCCGCATATTGGTTTTAAATGCGACGCTTAATTGAAACATTCCTTGTTGTAGTGATTTAAAATGTTTAGAGGACGTTCAAGACCATTATTGTTTATTATCAACGTTCTAGAACATTGTTTTATCAAAAGATATTTCATCTATTTTCAAAATGACTAGATCTATTTTTTTCTTTATCAGCAACAATATAGAGAAAATAGTTAGAGAAAATAAAATTATTTTCTTTTAGTTTTGAATAAGCGTCGCCCTAGAATAAGCGCCGCCCTCGAATAAGCTCCACATCAAAAAAGTTGAGTTTTGAATAAGCGCTGCGGCGCTTAATCAAGGATTTACGGCAATTGTGGGT
>JAUKPT010006021.1:0-10078 GCA_032273505.1 Nanomia bijuga | reverse complement strand
GTTAAGAAACCTATGGACAAAAAATTGCATATTTTGATAATTTGAGGGTTACGGGTTTCTGTCAGATCACGTTAGATGTAGACCTGGTCTTCTTCAAAAATGATTCCACCCATGACTGTTTTCTCATGAGACTAATGTCGGGCCTCAAATGGGTGAATTTCGGTAGTCAAACCATGCTTAACGCTCAAAACTCATATTTAGGGATCTATTTTGTAAGTTATATTATCATGATTCAACTCAAAAAATAAATATTCCCTCTAGAATGATTGTATTCATGAATAAACTCCTTCGGGAATGTTCAGATCAGCTAGCAGGTTGGCTTAAGATATTGTTCTTTGGAAGCAACTTAACGAAAACATTTACATAAAGCAATTATTTTGGGATTTATTTTCCAGATCGTAATCTCGAATCTTTCGATTTTGAAGAGAAATATTATGTAGAAACAAAACAAGTAATTTAGTTTTGGAAGCTTCTTTCCATATTCTTGCAAGAAAAAAAAAATCTAAATGGTTTTCTGATTAAGACTCAAAAGGTCATATGATACCAAGTTGTTGGTAAATGTTACTTTAAGTTTTGATTCAATGATTCTTTGACCTGTATGAAAAAGTAAAACAAGGTGTTTATTTTTGGCACATACCGGATGGATCTTGTAGATTTTATCGTGTCAACATTTTTTTTCACCGCATATGGTCTGTTTGATGGAAAGATAACAGTGTACAAAATTACTTTTGGGACTGAATATTTTAATTGTTATATCTACCTTTAATTCTATGTGGGTCTGACCAGGGATCCCTGGTCTGACTTTCTACTTGAGTCTGCTACAGTAAAAATCGATTCGGGCTTTACTTAAACTTAAAGGATATTTCTTTTCCAAGGAAAGTTGAAAAAAAGAATTGCAGAAAAATCTCCCTTTTTACAATTAATTTTAGTATTCATTCAAATTTTCAGCCAAATCTAATGACTTTTGGGGGTGGGACAGTCTATCCGTCCATCGGTTGGTGACGTGATTCTTATAAATAGATATTTTGTCGAAAAAGGCGACCGCTTTTTGTAACTTTATTTTTATCCTTCTTTTGAAGACATAAGCATCCTCGACAAACGGATACTTGGTCTCTAACAACCAATCAGAATGGCTCCCTTACGCTAAACACGTCCTCAGGTACTATTGCGCAACATTTAGATATGCTATTATTCAGTAAACTCTATATATTGTATAAATTCATTAATGGGTGCTTTTACATAAAATAGAGCAGAAGAAGTCTACTATGAATAAGACGTTATTTTTCAACGATTCCACATCATTTGTGCCATTTTCAAGAATAAATAACAAAGGACATTGCAAACAATAAAACAGTAAAAATGTTTTATTGTTTGTAATGTCCTTTTCCAGTTATTCTTGAAAATGACACAAACGATATGAAACCGTTAAAAGAAAACCTCTTTCTCTACTGGGCTATTTTAGCGTTTTTTTACGAATATAATAAAAACTGATACGGTTTCTCTTTTTTTTGCGTGGCTTTTTTAAATCTTCAACTGCATGCGTATATAATAATATATTTAAATACTTTTTTTTACAAAACACATGCTTCCTGAAATTGGTTCCCGTATATGTCATAATTTCAGGGGTAGTCGGGGCTGGGGGAGGTGGCAAAATACCTACTCGCCATAGATATTTGATTTTTTCTTTAGCCTCAGATTCAGGGCCTTTTCGCCAGTGATATCAGTGATTAAGGGTTAAGGTACTTCATCCAAATGCTGTTTCTGTTCAAAAGTTGTCTAACTTCTACACTTCAATCATTGCCATGATAATATCAACATCGTTCATTTAATCAATGATTTGTTTATAAACATGCCGGAAGTGACGTCAACGACTATATATCAGCTGGACCACACATCACGATTTAAATGGAGGGTATATTTCATTTAATCACACATCGTAATCATCTGTAAGTATACCCTTGACCGCACAGCTGGATCATAGTTACTGCGGTTCGTCTCTATTGAATTACAGCAATTAATCCTAATTAATTGAAGTCATTGATACGGAAGGGAGTATCTGTGTTTGTAAGAGACATCTAACATGCTGATATGTTGATCGCCATGCACGTATTGTCATGTTGGGGCTAAAGGGGATTCAGTTTTGTAAATGAAAATTGCAGCCTCCTCTAAAAAGATGGTATTTCAACGAGGAAACGCTTGCAAATTGTTTTAAATCTTTGCATGTAAATTTTAAAGCATGAAAATTTCGCGGTTTAGTGGCCGAGGTCGAGACACCGCAAAATTAAAATGCCGAGAAAAAAAAAGGGTTTTATAGTAAACCGCAAAATTTGCACAGAATACATCGGGTGTGTTTTTTGACAAAAACAAAACAAAATGAAAATGAAAAGTTCCGGCAAACGCGAAATTAAAATGACCTCGAAATTTTCACTGCGCAAATTTTTCATATAATAAAGTTATCTCTTCCACGCTTATCTTTTTTCATTTGTTTTTAGGTGAATATATACTCCCATTAACAGTTGGGAAAGTGCCTAATTTAGTAGTCCTGGCTATATCATTAATTTTCAAAAAAATCTAATTCAATTAGATTCGTACAAGATACGTTGTGCTATTTTCACAAACCAAACTTTTGTTATTCATTCTAAGCAACAAAGAAGATTCAATTTAAATCAGCTTTTTATCAGCAGTTTTAAATAACCAAAATCAAACGAGATCCAATCAGTTCTCATTGATAAACTGTTAGTAGTCAGAAAAACAAGTTCTCACGAACGGAATAATATCATCCCCCCTTCGAGGAGATGCCAGATATCGAGATCCTGAAACGTATAGATTGAAACAGTTGGTTGTTGATTGATATCAGAGAATCATGTAGAGTAACACGCATCATGTTTATACTTAAACGGGAATTTTATTTCATCAATTCAGAATTCAATATTCAAATTTCAAAATTTGAAATGTGAGTAAAAAAGTGATGAAGGATGATATCGATCTTGATCTAGTTTCAGAAGACCATTTATCTTGAAATGATTCTCGATGTAAAGGAAATTATAATTACATGCAGGGTTTAAAATAACTTTTCAAACTCGGCCGGAAAAAATATCCGGTGGTCTGAAATTTGGGTCGGATATTATCCGATGGTGTCAAAACTAATATGAAGCCAAATACACTTTCTACAAATATTTCCCAAGAATAATAGCTCAAAAATTAGTTAAAGTTTACAGCATCAGTACGTAAAACGTATGGTAAAAGATTAATAGTTATTAAAAGAAACTATAAAAGGTCCAACTTTTAATATTACATAAGAAATCTGGGTCGGATGAAATATCCGGTGGAAATCGTATTGGGTCGGATAATTGTTCAAATGGGTCGGATAATATCCGATATCCGACCGTTATTTTAAGCCTTGAACGAGAAGGGGGTCAAAAATCGTGTATGAAAAAAAACTATACAGAATTGGTTGTATCAAAAATTTTGCATAGGGTGGTGAGGGGCACCAATGGTTGATATACTTGCCGCAAGCCGAAAATCTACATCTACATCTACATCTACATCTACATCTACATCTACATCTATAGTGTCAATGATGAAGATACTCACGTGATAAACGACCGATTTTAAACCTTTTTCTGTCGGATACGAATATTCGATAGTCGGTTGAGGTATACCGAGACGACAATTTAAGACATTACTATCTGGTTTGAAACCAGTCCCTTTTGATGTCACTTTGTGTATTATTTCTCCTTTCTCCATGGTGACTGTGTGAAAGTTATACAGTGTTCCATCGTTTTCGAATTTCGTCACACGTTCCTGGGTGTAACCTTGAGGCATACACTCTGTGTAGTAGTCTTTAATACCATCAGTGTAATTGACAAAACTTCTATAAAGAGAATACAATTGATTTTGTGAATATATGAGTATATTGCGGCTAGCGGATATGTCCAAGAACGAAAATGATAATTTCGTCCCAGATGTCTATTCCTTAAAATTGATGTTGTATGATGGAACAAATGCAAGAATTGTTCAACATATCAAATCATCTAACAAGGAAATTAACAGGGCTCTTTACCTTCAATTGCATTGGGGACACCACAGAAAAACTGAACACGATTTCTCAAAGACAGAATGTTTTGTCTGAAAAGATTTGTTTCTTACAATTAAAAATATATTTATTTTTAAAGTTTTAAGAACATGTCAGACGGTGGCTTATTATAGATATCTATGTAAAGCACAGTTTGACCGATTCTACACGATGATCCAATATGTGATCACTTAAAAATCAACCTACTTTGCACCATATCCAAGGGTCATTGCGAAACATGGCCATGCTAATGGTAATCGTCCAGATTCACATTTATATTCTCCTTCGACAGTTCCTGCTGATGCGTCTCCAGTCCCAATCCCCTTCACGACAAATTTGGTGTTGTTCACTTCACCTTGAACTTGCATACGAAAAGGAACCATGCTAAGAAAGTATCTCTTCGTTTCGTTCATCTTGTTTGTCTTTCGAAACTAAGTAAGAAGTATATTCGTAGTTGCTTTTTCATCTTTCATTTTTATCACAGTGCCCATAAAGTACAATGCATAATTGCCCACAAAAAAATAATTTGTTAAGATATTCAAAATATTTTGAATGAGAAATAAATTTGGTTAGAAAAATGTTTGTTTGAAGAAAATAAGGGATTTGCAAGGATTGTAATTTCTTTTCAACATTATGGTCTTTGAATTTCCGGGCACGTTTGAAGAGCTTTTGCCTCGGACTAGCTTTTGCATAACTTTCTTAGAGTGAAGATCCTGCTTTCCTTAAAATGCGAGGGAAAAGTCTGTTTACGGGGGGAGGCGGTTGAGGTTTGTCTAAAGGCCTTAAAACGGGTTCCTGATGAATTTAACCAAAATCTTAGTCTAAATAGTCGAAGAAATATTTGATATTTGGGAGTAAAAGTGGGTACTATAATGCCTTTCAATAGGTAAATAGGTTCAATAGTCCTATTGTTTGAAATACTTTTTGAGCAAATAATTCCTTTTCTATTTTTGAATCATCTCGTCTTCTTGAACTGTAAACCATTGTCTGACTCATGGCCTATACATGGTTTACTACTGAATAATTTTCTACCAGTAAAAACAGTATAAATCGATTATGAAGTTGCAAATTTGAAACATTTGAGGATAAGTCTGAATGAAATTAGCTTTATGAATAAGTAAGTTTTTGTAAGCATGGCTTCATAATCATTTCTTCGAGATTCTAAGCATATAATTGGGGCTGAAATAAAACAAACATGATGCCAGCATGAAAAAGAGTGTAATAGAAGAATTATACATAAAAAACATCCTTACCTTTCATCGAACGCTTTTTGCCTCTTTAAACGCCATGTTAAACATGGGACACATATATCCAAAATGAAACATACATGTATGAAAGAGATTTACTTCTATTCATTTGGAGACTGAATAGAAGTATTATTTTATCAATCATTACTGCATTTTTAATCAATCTCTATTCAAATGAAAGAAAGGCAATGTAAAAGAACAATTAATAAGTAAGGGTTTATCATGATATCAAATTAACATGATTAATATTTTATCCATCAAAATGAATTTTACCGGAATATGAAATACAATTCAATTTTTAATTATTCAAAATATTTGCTGCAATGTCACTTAAGATTTATGCCATTTGCTGCTAGAACTGTAACTAAACTTAAAGAGGTTTTTTATGGATTGCATTAAGTAAGATTTGTCATTTTTAAGGTCAAGAAATTGACTAATTATTTAACCCTATACGTACAAGGGGGCAGACTCCGCCCTCTACTGTTTTTCTCCACGGGAAAAGAAAAAAAAAGTTTTATTTTAAGTCTTTTTGATTTTTTTTAATTTTTTTTAGTTTGCACCTTTTTGCAAATTTCCCAGGTAATTTGTTCAGAAGTTAAAGGGCTTTTGTCGGGGTATGTATAAATTTTCTTTTATTTTCAATACATTTTAACCAAAAACTAAACACCGATGGTTATTTTTCGTTCGGAAAATGATATGATGCTTATTTTTCCAGTATTGATTTATAGTGTACAGTTTTACAGCAACTGAAAACTTGAAGATTGAGGTGTATAAAAGATATGTAGACGATAGCAACATTGTCGTTGATGATTTCAGAGATGACACCACCGATGAAATTGTGATAAAAAGAGTGAGCGAAATAGCAGATACCATCGATCCATCCATACGATCAACCGTCGATTATGGCACCAAGTACAATGATTACATGTTACCTATGCTCGATTTAAAAATGTGGATTGGACAAGATCAAAATGGGCTATATGAAAGACGTATCGTCACGATACCTCATACACGCAAAATCAAGTCATCCTAACACTATGAAATTAAATGTGTTAGCAAATGAAGGTCTCCGAATCTTAAGAAACACAGGCATTTACATCGGATGGGACGAAGCATGTAATCATTTGCAACATTTTGTGGACATAATGCAATTCTCGGGTTGTGACAAGATGACAAAAGCTAAGGTAATCCAAAAAATCGTTCAAAAATACGATGTAAGAATTCGTATATACAACAAAACGAACAAAATGTATAGGAGCAGGAAAGAACAATAAGGATCTAAAGAAATCTGATTGATACAATACGATAGTGTTCTCTTCGTTGATGTCAAGGAAAACTCTGAGCTGATGCGAGCAGTTCAAAAATACTGTAAGAAGCATAAAATGAACGGAAAAGTTGTTGAAAAGATAGGCAGTTTAATCTTTAATACTGTGGAAGAAACAATTGTATCATCTGTAGATTAGGTATCCAAATAGATTGTAGAAATCGAGGCTGTGTGTATGAGATATCCTGCAAAGAATGTTCTCGGAAATATAGAAGTCAAACTGGAAGATCAATGTACAAAAGAATTATAAAACATTACAAATCGTACATGGATAAGAAAGATGGATCAGTCCTATTCCTGCACTCTAAGCAATATCATGAAAATCAAGAATTTCAACTTGATATAAAAATCATTTCGCGATGTTTCAGTGCGCCGACGACACGACTGATAACAGAAGCTGTTCTCATAAACCAATTAAATGATAACGAAACTCTTAATTTCAGGACAGAATGGTCGTACGTCAAGTTGCCACGAACGGCGATAACAAGATAGGGACGTGATACCATGATAGTGTAACGTCAGATTGCATTGCTATATTTTCTTTTTCTGTTTGTAATTACTCCTGCATTCAAATCAATGGTACATAACTTTTCGAGTAGTGAAGCCCCCAAGTTTCGTGGTAGACCACGTGTCAACATGCCCTTAAAACTAGAAAGAGACCTGGAAAAATTCTGCCAAGATAACCAGCAGTTGAAGACATTGGATGACATACAAAGATTGAAAGGGATTGCCCATGATCAGAAGAAATGGAAAAATCTAGTTGATAATCTGTGTGTATATAAATTTAAAGGTAATAACAGATAAGATAATTATTGTTCTTCACCTTTTCCTCTTATCTGTTATTACCTATAAATTGGTAAGTCACTACCAAGACGTGGAAATAGAAAGGATGCGACAGGTCAGATATTGCTGCAAGAGCAGCCTTGTAGGCCTAACGGCACCTCAAAATGCCGTTCTTTAGTTTCGTAAACTAAGAACGATAAATCTTCCCAAGAAAAGAAATCGAATATAGAATAATAAAGGTGATGTTTAAGATAACCTTCGGCACGGACTACTAAACAACAGTTTAGTAGCCCGTGCTTTTGATCATATACTGTGCATGTGTATCAAAGTTCATTCCACATTGTCCAACAACGGGATGACAGTTTCTATATTGCTAGGCCTGACATTCCGACCCCACTGATAGTCTGACCCTCAGGTACCTTGTTATCGAAAATATTTCAGTCTCGACAAGATGTTAGCCTGAGACGTGATTTTAATAATTTTTTTCAAAAATGATGACTTATGGAATGGATTCGCATATAAAATATTATCAAAATGAAACCACACAAAAAATTGGACCCAAGTAAAAAAAATATACTATAGTAACCACGTAAAAAAATGAACCCACGTAAATATTGGATTCACGTAAAAATTTTGACCCACGTAAAAAATAAAACCACGTAAAAAATAGGACCCAAATAAAAAATTGGACCCACGTAAAAAAACAGAACCACGTAAAAAATAGGACCCAGATAAAAATCGGACCCACGCAAAAAAATTAACAAGATCTAGTCTGATATTTTGTTTCTTTACTTAATCATTACACTTTTTTATAAAAGCAACGATTATTTAAGCAACTAGGGCTCAGAATCAAAAAATGTTAAGCGACTTTTGAGGCTGACGAAAATTTAAGGCGGCATAAGCAACTTTCGGAGCTGGGTGTGATCTCAAGTTCGAGTTTGATAATTATATCTCTATTTAGCGTTTTGTCTGTGCGACTTTTGGGGTTTTAGTAAAAAGTTTCCGTATTTTTCTATATTGCTTTAAGCAACTATTAAGCAACTTTGAGCCTCAAAATGGTGAGAAAAATAAGCAACTTTTGAGGCTGGGGCTGATCTCAAGTTGCTTATATGAAAAAAAAAGTGTATGCTTCTTTCATAAGACGAGCCAGATAAAATGACCCATCGAATGATCTTCACATCGGATTCGTTTTGAGATCGATTCTTGTTGACTAGCGATCTTTCAAGTGTATTAGCTTGACCAAAAAATACCTTCAATCATTGTCTTGTCATAACCTGAGTTGATGCATCGGTTTTTTAGGGTTTCTATAGCGATGAGAAAGTCGCATTTTCTAGAGCAGAGTCGTCGTAGACGATACATCTGGCTTTTCATGATACCTGAATGAATGAGAAGGATGCGATGAGCCAAACTTAATGTAAGCTTTGCTTGCAGTCTCTTTTTGAGGTTTCTTGGTTTGAAATGTATCGCCATCAATATAAACCTCAATGTCTAGAAATACAAGCTTCTCTTTCGACGCTTCATGCGTGAGTTTTAAACCAAATTCTTCAAATTTGTCTTCAAGAGTTTTGAAAAACGAAAAAAAGTTCTTCGCACCGATGAATATTCCACCACAATCATCAATAAATCTTTTCCATAATTTGAGGGAATTGACAAATTGATTTCTAAATAGCAGATTAGTTCTTAACAAGGGTTTGATGACAAGACAAAAAAATATTTGCAAGAGGAACACAATGTTTTCCTCCAGTTGGAACACCTTTATTGAGAATGAAGTAAGATTGATTCCAATAAAGTTGTTGGTTCTTCAAAGTATGCATGATTAATTCAATCAGTTCATTTCTTATCAACTCTGACCAGCTGGTACATGTTTTAAAACAATCAACCAATGCGTAGATATTCAAATTTTATCGAGGGGTATAAAGCCTGCACATCAATTGCGAACAATAAAAGATCGTCAAAATTCAAATTTTGATGGAACTTGAACTTCTTACGACGTAGTTGCATTATACCCATCGGTTCCTGTCAAGAAAGCTATTAATAATCTCATGAAGATGCTGAAATACGACTACGATGACTTAAACGCACTGTCCTAACGTCAAAGCACGTGAAACAGCTGGTAGAAGTATGTTTAGAAGAATCATACTTCATCTGGAACAATCAAATTCATTGCTTAGAAGACTCAGGTCCAATCGGCTTCTCACTGATGGTTGTCTTAGCTGAAAGATATCTACAAATGATTGAAGATAAGTCAATCAAAGCCGCAATCAAGAAGAAGGACCCAGTTAATCCGATAACCCATAAGAGATACGTAGATGATACACATGACAGATTCAAAGACAAGACATACAGCGAAGAATTTTTGAAAATCCTTAACAAACAAGATCCAAAAATCCAATTCACTGCAGAATATGAAAACCCTGAACGAGTCCTTAATTACCTAGACGTATCCATTCACAACAATGAAAATGGCAGTTACGATTTCAAAGTCCACCGAAAAGATGCCATCACAAATATTCAGATTAAACCAGAATCTTGCCATGATGACAAGATAAAGAATGGTGTCTTCAAAGGATTCATTCTTCGGGCGAAAGCAATCTGCTCCGAAAAATATCTCAACGATGAAATCAATTTCATCAAACAAATCTTCGTTGA
>JAUKPT010006020.1:0-10079 GCA_032273505.1 Nanomia bijuga | reverse complement strand
TGTGCCTATAATATTTTTTATATACCTATTATATTGTTTAGATATTAATCAAATGACAATAAAATACATACATACATGTCGTTCTTTTAATCTGATTGGATAACATGGCCGTTATTATCAAATTCAATACTGATTTACAATCATTTACAAATTTTTGTAAGTTTGTGGATTCCATTGGTGTATTTTTTATTTACTTTTATCCGGCGGTTCCAAAATTTCCATCTTCATTTTTTTCTCATTCTCTTCAATAATCCTGGTCAGCTCAAATTGGAAAAAAGGCACGTAGGCACGTGCATAGGGCCTGCGATTTAGCAAACTCACTCATTTATTATTATTTCGAGATTAGTGAAATTCACACCCCTCCCTCACTTAACAATAAACGAGAGGGAGCAACAAACTAACTTACAAATTTGAAAAACAAAACAAAACTTCTTTCGTTTTATTTGTTAATTATGTTAAAATATGCAATATTTTACAACTTTCCGTAAAAAACCCTTCAAAACAAATAAAAAGTGCGAAATTGTAAAAGTTAAAGATCAAATCAAGAACTCTCTGGTCAGAACGAAAAACGAAACTGAATTTTCAAAAACATGAGTTATGTTATCTTGATGAAGATTTTGCGCATTCATTTGAATTTCTCAATTGATAACAAAACACGAGGTTTTGTTGATACTAATGTATTTTCATTTTTCCAATACCGAAGCATTTGTTTTTATTCTGATTAGCTAGTAACTTTGTCTTACACTTATTTTGAATAATAAAACTCCCCGAGACTATTTTATTTGTGATTGCTATGCAATAAATGAGGACATGTGCATTTGATTCTGTTTTGTTGTGTGAAAGTTATTGTTAACCACTTCATTTGTTAGAGTTGAAAAGCAATACTGTGGTTTGCAGAAAGTAAAATATGAGGGTTTGAATGAAAAGGTTCTTTTAGAAATCGAAACTAGGAAATTGCAACAAGGAAATACTCAAAAGCGCGAGGTATTTTGCAGGAAATAGAAATTGAATAAAGATGTAGATAGATAGCTAAGCTACTCTCTTTTAAATCAAGTTTAGGTTTTTTGCGATTTGTGATTTGGTAAATTACTGTGATAACTAAATTATTTTCCTGCCCATGTATAAGCCAGATGGGATATGATAAAACATGACTTAAACTAATCTTAAAAATGATGTAACAGCTCCTTTTTGGGACCTACAAACTTTGTTTGTCCTTAATATTTACCCTTGTTCGTGTGTAATTCATTTAACCTCATATGCATTGTTTCTTGAGAATTCTTCAAATTTAGATGTATGTTTGTGCTTACGTGCGTTAATCCCTCCATTAGTCTGTTAGTCTGTTAGTCATCGTTTTTTTTTATTCTTGCCATGTAGTTAGAGGCCAAATATTCTAAAATATTCAAATATTCAAATTACCCTCCTGATTCACGTCGACCAAAGATGCTAGGAAAATTACTATTTTTAGCTAAAAAGCTTATTTATGCCTTATTTCTTTATGGGGGCCAGAATATTCGAATATTCCCTGATGAAAAATTAGTCGTTTAGAATTTTAAATTATTGAAGATCACACAATAGAAAAAATGAAAATACTAAGAAAATATTTCAGATCCCACTGCCAAGAGCCACACACCCCTTAAAGGCCACCTCTCCATGAAAAAATTTCCAACACCCCCTAAATTCAGGGGTTTAATTCAAGTTGTCAGTTTTTTCTGTTTATATAATTTTTGATGTGGATAAATGACTGGGGGTACTAAATCAGGATACTAACCACACAGTAGAAATTATGAACAATAACAGATAGTGGAACATATTTTGAGACACCAGGGAAGAGACATTTTAGAGTGGTGTAAGATTTAATGATTCTGCTTAGGGGACCAAACTTCAACATAGTACATAACATCATGTATGCCGGGTGGGGTGGTGTGCATCCCGAAAATTTCTATAAGGGTGGGTGTCTAAGGAAAATTTCCAAATGCTATTTGATACATAGGCACTAAAAAACACAAATTAAATTTCAATGATTGAGCATTTCCACTTATCTTTGGACTTGATTCCAGTGGAAAGTTAAATGATTTCAGACAATTCAGACAGTCTAGCAGAACAATAGACCAAAACACAGTCAGGATAAGACAGACAGACAGACAGTAAAGAATGGCTAGGCTTTGCAGAGTATCGTGAGGTTGTTGGTCACCTCAACGACTGGTCTCCCAGGTGGCGGACAGGAGAAAGAGTCTTTGAATACTTGTTTAGCCTAATGTTGCTTTGAAATTGAAAGACTTAGCTGGTAGTGGTGACACCCAGCCAGCCTGGCAATAGCTATAAAGGCTTTGTAGTGTGCCTCTGTTGCAAGAGTTCAAGCAGGTGAGGTCTCTCTGACAGTATTCACACCCTGAGATGAAGGAGATGATGGGGCGGTTGATGTTGGTGTCTCAGGAAAATTATAAAATAAAATATAAAATATTCCATTCTATTCCATTCATTTATCTGAACTTCAAGCGACTTTCATTTGGAACGAATACACAAGTTACACTTGGTTTGGACCTGACAAGAAGACATTGCATCGTTAATTTATTCTATTTTTAACCATTGATAACAATGCAATTGTTGACCTTATAAGGCAAGGAAAGAAAACCAAGTGCAAGTCACAAGTTATTTCTTCTGGGCGAGATTCAAAACATGAAATTGTAATGTTACTGAATTTTCAGTTTTTTAAGATTCGTTTGTTCATTCATTTTCAAACATTTTGCATCTTTCTATTTAGTTTCCTGAGCAAATATATACATTATAGAAGAACACTAGTATTCAGCAAACAAAATGAACAAACTGAATAATAAACATATTTGTTATTAATTCATTACAAGTGTTTTTTCGTTTAAAAAATTAGTATGACAATTTTTATGAAGAAAATATAATAGCTTTTTTCACCTCTCATTAAAGTTCTAAAAATCATTTTTTATTCAGTACATGTACCACATCTTAGAAATAATGATTGCATTTTGTTTGTTCTTAAGAATTGTATTGTTTGGTGGATTGATTTCTTTTTTGAAATAACTCAAAGAATAACAACAAAGAAGAGATGCCAAATTTTTTTTTTTAATTTATTAAGGATTGATGATTCTTATTTCACTTTATGTTCCACTAAAGAAAATTAGAAATGAAAATTGGGCATATGTTTTGTGGCATGGGTCGTTTTGTACAAAAACTTCTTCACTCTATGACTCTCATATTAAACTTAACTAGACTTTTTTCAGTAAATACTATTCAGACTAATACTTATGGGCCTTTTAATGGAACTTAAAATTAGGGTAGCGGGATGAAAATTGGTAGAGATGTTCATTACCATATTACATCGATTTTTGCTCGGAGCACAAACAAATCAGGACCCTCTACTTGTGTTCTGGCCAATATCTACCATCTCTACCATTTTTCATCCCACTATCCTAATTTGAAGTATTCTGGTAAAATCTTCCACTAATAGGCCCCACTACACTATTTGGAGGTTCTTGCAACAAGTAATTGAAAATAAATTTCTGTTACTATTCTTTTATATACTGTACATAATGTTTTTTTAGTTGAATGCTTTCTTTTTAATGAAAATTTATATTTTAGTTCATTTTAAATTGTATTTTTATCTTTTTGTCCTAGATTTCGCCAAAACATGTAGACTAAATATAATTTATTCAACGAGTCAATATTATTTTTTATTTACTCATATTGTTCAGAGTATCTTGTTTCTATGAGGTATGATGATGCTGCGGTCCGATGATATTCTGCAGCTACCTTGGGAAGATGTTATATGTAAACGTATACTGCAATATTTAACAATAAAGGAGGTCCACAGATTGAAATGTGTGAGCAAAAACTTCAAGACAATCATTGAGTTATACATGGATTTCTATTGTCAAGCTTTAGATTTCTCGATTGTAGCACATAAGAAGAATTTCAATGAGAACATCTTCCTACAGATTGTCAACGATAAGTCGAATATAAGACAATTAGATTGTAAGAATTGTAAATCATGGTTAAAAGATGAACATATCGTACCTCTTCTGCGAAACAACTCTGGTTTAAATTACTTATCTGTTACAGACTGTTATGGTTTGACTCATCAAACATTTGAATGTATAAGTCAATATTCGCATAATTTAAAATGGTTAGATTTTTCACTGTGTCGTGATTTGAGTGCAGAATCGTTGAAAATGATTGCATCGAATTTGCATAGGTTAGAAGGACTAGATGTTTCTGGTTGTTGGCAATTGAATGATGATTGTATTGAAGAAATCGCTGTAAATAATCCAGAATTAAAAAAACTACGACTTATGCTGTGTTATTCACTGACAGACAAATCAATTAACACAATCGCTAAATCGTGTATAAATCTAGTTTGTCTTGATATAAGAGGATGCTGGAGGGTGAAAGATTCATCTATCATAACAATACGAGAATATTCAAAATGTTTGAAGTCATTGCTTGTAAAAGATTGTACAAATATTAGTGAAATAAGTCTTGCGAGGATGAGAGTTCGTGGGGTGATAATTGATGTTCCAATGCCTGGGCATACAGGTTCAAATAGGTTTTTAAGTAATCCAATGCCCTTGTTACAGATTTAGGAATTGGAATTTGATGTAATTGACTGGAAATAGATAGTTGTAAATCCACTGATAAGGTAAGTTTCTATTTATATTTCTTGTGTTTATATATTTTAGAGATTTTAATATTGAATTGTAGTAAATTGTTTGAATTAATAATTAATATGTTATTTTTTACGTAGATTTATGCTTTATTACGAATTATCACAGATTATCATGTTTTTCTTAATTTTTCTAGATGATTTGATTCTTGTTAACTGTATAAAATCTTTCAATTTTGAGTTACATTTTTATTATTATTATTATTATTTTTATCCTTTGCTAAAAATATCCACTCACTGTAGTCTTGATAATAATGCATTTGAATATTAATGCCAATTATTTATCAGAAAGAGCTAATAAGTCAAAACTAGTTTTTATTTTCACTCATTATTCCTGTTTTGGTACTCAATAAAATAGTTTAAAAGCCTCCCTGTCTGACAATGAAAGATAAAAATTTGGGAGTGTCTTCTGTCTCCTATTTTCCCTATTTACAGAGCCCCTCCCTAGATCCTGCCTTGTCATTTCTAGCCTTTCCTTGTCAGACAAGATTTGACAAGATTCAAGACGAAGTACAACAGAAATGACGACATTCAACGAGAAATGATGAGAAATGAAAAGAAAAAACGAAAACGATGAGAAATGACAAGAAACGACGAGAAATTACAAGAAATAATGGTTTGAGTTATGGGGGACCTATAATACAGCTATATACGAATCTTGTAGACTGGCCTGGACTGGCACATCATATTTCTTATTTTTATATTTCCTCTCCAGGGAATAAGCAATCATAAAATGTCTGCAACAACAGCAGCAGGAGCGTCAGAAATATGGAATAAACTTGCTTCATGGTGGGACAAAGACATTGGTGCTAGCGGTGATGAGTTCCACAAAGAGCTCATCTTTCCATACATGAAACATTTCGTCGATTTGAAAAAAGGTGACATTGTATTAGATATAGGTTGTGGCAATGGTTCATTAATTCGATTTCTCTATCAACATGGTGTCATATTTCATGGTGTTGATTACAGTTCAGTATTTGTTGAAGCCGCAAAGAAACATTCAACAGATTTTCCTTCTATTCTATACAGACAGTGTGATGCTACTGATCCTCAAGACTTACACTCACTAGATCTGTGGAAGGATAGAAACTTGAAATATGATGTTATCATATGCTCTATGGTTTTACATGATATAGCAACTATCACGCCTTTATTTGATGCTCTAACTTTGTTGTTGAATGAGCACGGGAAGTTCATCATCGCCATTCCTTCACCTCACTTCAATTCTGTTTACAACACAACACAAGAACTGAATGGTGTGCAAGGTGTTTTTACAAAAGGGTATGCAAAGTCTGCAGTGAAAATGGAGAAAGCAAAGAGCGAGCAACCTTATGATCAATGTAATTTTCATCGCCCACTGACGTCTTATATAAATCCTTTATTGAAGAAGGGCTTCTGTTTACAAGAAATTCTAGAACCAGTTGCTACCACAAAAGAGTTAATTGAATCAAATTAGTATTGGAAGTTAGCAAGCGAAATTCCACAAGTTGTCATTCTTTCTTTCATTTATAAATCTTGATTATTGACATGATTACTCTTCTGTTTAGCTTGCACGTTTTTTTGATACCATGTTTATTAAAATTGTTGAAAAGTTTCCTATAGTACATTTATTTGATACGGCACAAGCAATAGGGCACAAGCTTTTTTACTCTCAGCAAGAATCCTCCCTGCACTCTTATTTCACTTGGCTCATTTATTTGATACAAAAGAGTAGAAAATCTGCAAATTATTTGGGGTACTAGTGAGTTCAATGCATCCATTTGTGTCAAATATTTCGATACTTAAATTTATAAGTAACTCTAAAGTATTGTGATACTAACACATTAGGTTGTAACTCTTGTCAGGTGGCTGGCGAACACTAGATGGAACTACGGTTATTGTCGGATCAACCCATGCCACGTAAGGGAATTTGGATAGTCAGTTGGGACCTACCTAATGAAACACTAGATGGAACTAAGTCAGCGATTGATCCTACCTTTTTGGAGCACTGTTTTCCACAACATAACATTACGGTAAAATCTGATTGGTTGAACATGACAGCAACGAGAATCTTATCGTTTTTTTTAAGAAGTTTGATTATTGATCAATTTTCAAAACTCTAAAACAGAATATTGAACCTATACTGATTTCCAACAGTTTGTTTTCTGTCCAAAACCTTGATTTTATCCTCCCACCCACCACTTTTTAATAAGATTGAATTTTATTCATGTGAATTTGTTTTCACCTCTTTGAATCGCTACAAATGACTTCAAAATGAAGATGTCAGTAGTAGTCTTTAAATTTCATTTGCACCAGGTTTTCTAATAGATGTAAATTTGAAAAAAATTGATTTTTTATCTGTTGTCGGCCAAAAAACTAAAATTTCCAATTTTGACAGATTTTTGGGGCTAAAAATGAAGGATTCTAACATTTATACATTTTAGTGCTCCTGATCCTGTTAAAAGTGCTTATGTGTCTGTGTGTGTCAGTATAGGTAACTTTGAAATGGTTTTCTGTCTTTTTTGGACCAATTTTGACCTAAAAACACCATTATTTCAGAGAAATTTCCTTTAATTTATATGCTAAATACACCAAGAGTGGTCTCTGTTGGACATGGATTCGCCATAAAAAGGAAAGGACTTATTTATTTTGTTATATGGACAATATTTGACTGCTTAATGATGGTTATTGCCCCTAAAACACAATTATTTTCAAGAAATTAACCAATTTTCTTAACTAAATATCTTTTGAAAATATCTAAAATTGATATTTTGGTTGAAATACTAGTAAAAATATTTATGGATGCTACTACACATTGGACACTGTCTCTGAATACTGTTGAGTAAAACATGTGGTGACAGTAGAACATCCAAATGCTGACACTTGTGTGCTATCATTGTTATTATAGGAAGAAGTAAACAGCATCCACTTGCTTTGAAATCTATATTTAGTTTAGCATGCTTCGACTCTAGGTCATTTAAAAAAAAATATAGATTATAATTGTTACAGCATTAAATTCATGAAATGACAATAAAACAACATTCATAAGATCTGCTCCATGCTGTTTATACCAAACAGATTCACCCTTTGGATGGGACTTCGAAATTTTAGTTGGATCTGCTCTCAACTACTCAGCCTGATCTGATAGATTCCTAAACATGTCCAACAATATATAGTTGTGGTGATTTCCAACCCACTGGTACCCAAAGAAATTAAAAGTGGTCTCACAGCAGTCTGTTCCTGCTTCAGCAAGATAACATGCTGTTGTGGGAAAATTATCACCCATTAACATAATTAATGGTAAGGGACTGTCTACAAATTTTGATAAAAATCAGCAAATGATTAGTCGTTTTCAAAATGGCATAATTTGTCGTTTTATTGAAAATTAAAATGTCAGTAAAAATTTTTGGTGAACCAAAAATCTTTATGATGTAATATTCGACCAATCATTTGCTGACTTTTACCGAAATTTGAAGACAGTCCTTAACTCTTGTGAAGGGAATCCAATTAGAACACATGAATACTGTTGAGTAAAACTTGTGGTATATTATATATATTTTTAGTTTAGCATGCTTCGACTCTTGGTCATTTAAAAAGCTAAAAGTAAGAATAATTCATGAAATAATAATAAAACAACGTTCAGTACAAGCAAATAAAATTCAAAAATTCAAAAGGAATCTAGCCAAAAGATTTTTTTTTTAAATATAGGAAACCTATAGTGAATTGGTCCACAGGCTCAAAATGCATAATTCTAAGAGACCTAGATGAAAACCCACAACCCCATTTTGAAAATCTTTTAAAAAAATGGAAAGGAATCATAACAAAGAAGTTTGCTACATCCCAAATGAACAAACTTTCTTCCAACTCTGCACCTGGATGTAAAGTATTCTTTTTCACCTTGAACTTTTTATTTTATCTATTCTTATATGCCCAGCGCACATCCCAAGTAGAAGTAATTCACTAAGCACTACTACTTGCGCTGGGATCACAGGACGACACACACAACAGTTAACACTGAACAGAAACCTACGTGGGACTCTTTAAGTTAACAAAGCGGAGACAAGCTCCAGCTACATAATTTAGTGGCTAATCTTACTTATTTTTAATCATTTATAAATCATATGCCTCGGCGAGGAATAGAACCGCGGTCATAGCGGTGATAACCTAACGTATTAACCACTAGACTATGTGTCCCTTAATGATAATTCGTGTAAGACCCTACTGGTAGGTATAAATACCTACCAGTAGGTAGTTTTTAGGACTATTACAAGTCAATTTAATTTCTTATGAAGAAGTAGGAAAAAATTTCCTAATATTTAACTGGCTAACCTACTTAGGCTAAAGTTCATGGTTCCAGGCCAAGTTTTTTGCATGCTTTGGCGCATTTTCCAAAACTGAGATTTGAGCATTTTTTCTCAAAATTCCAAAAAAGGGCTTATATTCATATTCATAAAGGTTGCTTCATTCTAGTTTTAGCTTCAAATGAGTCTCTGCTGCTGTTTTTGATGATGATTGTTCTTGTTCTTGTTGTTGGTCTACTGAGGATGGTTGTTGTTGTTGTTGGTTTGTTGATTGTAGGGGAGTATTGATGTTTTCCAGTCGAACCATGCCAAACTTTTGGCCATGGGTGATTTGCTGGTCAAAATCCCATCTGTTTGAAAACACATGTTATTTTTCCATATACTCAGTTATACGTCCATAAATTCTTCCATTTCCATTGATCTGACAAACAGTTTTTTGGAAAGCCTTTCCAAACAAGTCATCCATAATGTTTGTGTCTTACTGACATAATACTTATATTTAGGTATGCATGTTTTACTTATTATGCTACATCAACTCCCTAACAATCTAACAAAGTTTGAATCTAGAAAATCTGATTTAAATAAGCAACTGATGTTAGCTAATTAGTTAAGCAAACAAAGCAATGATTATCTTTTAGTGAACAGAATACTTATATGCTTTCCTAAATCCACATAATTTTTTCTGGTCAAAACAAGACCCAACTTAAATAAATACTTTGGTATAATTTCCTCATCTATCTATTAATAACTAACTAACCATGAAACAACCAATTCCATCAACTTGAATATTTATTTAGGTTTAACTTATGTTTTTTTACTTTTTCTTTCTGCTGTAATATCTAAAATAAAAACATTCTATAATTGTATATCATTGCTATTTCGCATTGAAAACCAAAAAAAGATACATGTGATTAATATAAATAAATTAATTGTTCTTCTATTATTTAATTGTTCTTCTCTTCTTTAGAAGCTTCGCACATAGTTTTCACCATTGAACTCCATTTCAGTCTGTTGTTAACTTATGGAGGTCTGCTGTAGTTTTGAGCTTTAAGCTTCTGTCCTTTCTGTGCTTTAACAAATCTTCGTTTAACTTCTGAGGCATATTGACT
>JAUKPT010006019.1:0-10080 GCA_032273505.1 Nanomia bijuga | reverse complement strand
ATTTTTCTATTGTACTTATTTTATGAGAAACCTTGTTCATTCAACACTTTCTTGTTGTATTGCTTATTAGCCGAATTGAGTTAATCAGTGCTTAGTTTAGTTCAAATTTTACTATCCAAATGATAAATAAATGTGCAGTGCCTTAACTATTTCTTTAGGGGTGGGGGTATATGGAGACATATGAAAGAGGACATCTCAAGTCCTGAATTATCTAATAACAAACAAAGGCCTTTTTTCAAATCAAATCTTAGAAAAATAAAGCTTTTATTTCCATTCATTAATACTGATTATTTTGAGCAGATCGTAGCAGAGGTAGCAATATATTTCAAACACGCTCACATATTAATATGCAAGCGTATTTTTAGTACGCTAGCGTATTTCTAGTACGCTAGCGTATTTCTAGTACGCTAGCGTATCTTTTATACGCTAGCGTATTTTGTATGCATGCACGCTCATTATTTGTACACACATTTCATAGATTTGAAATGGGTTTAAGAAAGATACGCTCAGTTAATGCTCAAAAATATGCATTTACCCTCGTACGCGTACACGCAAAAAAGTGTATAGTTCGGTGCAGTCTGTACTGTAAGTAACAAAATAGTTCTATCATACTTTATGGTGAATCAATTACACCCCTCTTTCATAAAAGCCTTTCAAACAAGAAAATAATGTAGAAAAAAACCTTCAAAGCTCAAAAGTGACAGAACTGGAGAAAGAAATTAGATCTCAAGATAACCTCATTTTTTTTATTATAATGTAGCTCTTATTAATTCCACATTTTAAAAAACTTTTTGACCAGGAAAATTTTGTGTTTCAACTCAAGATAACATAGCATGCTGTGCTTTTGTAAGAGCTATATAATGGTGAGGGTAATTATTAAGATCACATCTACCAGAAAATTTGTATACTAACCACCATAGTCTGGCGTAGTCTCTAAAAGGGAGTTTTATTCCCTTCGGTTTTAGTACTATGGAAAGATAGCATGTCAAATAAAGCAACTTTAATCAGGGGAGTACTAAATACATGATTTAAGGCCTTGTACAGAGTGGTAGTGTCCATAAAATGTCTCAAAAACCTTTAAGTATATTTTAGCAAGTCGACTAGCTCGATAGCGAGATACTAGCTGATAACTGGTTGATCATGTTGTCAGAAACTAAAGAAGAAGGGTGATGTTAAGTAAAAAATGTACTAAAAGTACTCAAGTATAAGGATACTAAAATACCAATATTTGACTGAAAGTACTTAGTACTTAGTACAGCCCCCTGCTTTAACAGTAAACACTTAGTACATTATTTTTTTGACCAGAACCTGTTTTTTTTATTCAAAATTTTCAAACTATCATTTCTCTCTCTAGTACAAAAAATAAATAAACAATGCTTTCAGACAGTGAAGATGATGAAGATTTTTCTGCTGAAGAGGAAGATAGTCAAGAAGAAGATGATGTAAAGGGGAAAAAGAAACCATCATCAAAGGTTAGTAACATTTCTGGATGAGGCACTGATTTTCTCCTATACACACTAACTATAATCAAATAACTTTGAGCAGGGGGAGGGGGCTCATCAGTAGATTTGGGACCACTCCACCTTAAGTATCAGAACTTCAACAATAAGATGCATTGTCATGTTCAGAAGAACCACCCTTTAAGAAGATAATATTGCAGTTAACACAGTGTCACTTTCATTTCATTTAGCATAATATTTATGATATTCCAAAATGTATGCAAAAAATTTGGAAAATACCAGCACAGACGTAATGAAGAATTTTATCAAAATGAAATGCACAGTGCTGATAATTTAAAACCTTCATTCACATTTAATTAGTGATTTAAGTATTATTAGTTCACTGCAAATAAGGTCCCCCCCAGACCCCACCTCATCATTTCTCACCATTTCTCGTCATATCTTGTCATTTTTCACCATTTCTCATAAAAATCTTGTCATTTCTCGTAAAATCTTGCCATTTCTTGTCATTTTTCATAAAAATCTTGTCTTTTCACATCAAATCTTGTCAAATCTTGCCATTTATTGTCATTTTTCATCAAATCTCGTCATTTCTCTTCAAGACTGCATTTCTCGTCAAATCTTGTCATTTCTTGTCAAATCTTGCCATTTCTCGTCAAATCTTGCCAAATCTTGTCCAACAAAAAAGACTATGAAAGACAAGAAATGACGGAGTGGGGTCTGGAATGGGGATGTCAAATTCAACAATTTTCTGTTTGAGGTAGATAGAAAATTTGTTCGTCTTGTGGTAAAATATTTGAATATATTAATTATCATTATCACCCTAAAACACCCCAAAACAATGCAGTTACAATTGGATAAATATATATTTCCTACTAAAAGTACCTGATTTTAACCAACAACAATCAATATTAAATGAAATATAAAAGATTAGGATACTTATCTTCTTTTACTTGAGTCAATAATATAAGTCCTTTATTATCCCCAAATATAAGTGCCAACATGTCGAATTGATGTCCAAAGTCACTGATAAATTCGATCTCTCACAATAACATTGTAAAATTCCTGTGTCACAACTAAAACCCTATTGCTAGTTCTCACAAATAATGATAATAATTTATGTTGACTTCCTTGTCTTCTGTATTTCTTAAGCTAATTGTCTTACTTGGCCTAGATATTGGATATTCATTTTATTTTACTTGTTCGGTCAGTCATTTTATTGAACTGGTTTTGAAATGAAAAACCCCTTTCCTTCACAGTACTCATGATATTTGAAAATATTACCACCCTACTGAGTACCATAGTACTTCCTGGTAAATCTCTTTAAAAAAAAGTAACCAACCACCACCACCCACCACCAATTTTTGTTTAGAGAGCCTCTCTTTTAACCTCCTATAAATACTTCACAGAGAATGTTTAGGCTTGATTATAAAACTTGGACACAACTCATTTTTTAGAAAATTGCATCAGATGGCAGCAGCAGTGAGGAAGAAATTGATGATGATAGTTATGATGATGAAGATGATGAAGATGATTATGAAACGAATAGGAAGAAGAAAAGCAAACCTGCACATGGCGGATTTATTATAGATGAAGCTGGTAAGAAAAATTATGCTTAAATATATTTACTTAACTCTTAGTTGTATGACTGGCGGTGTGTTTACAAATAATTGAATATCTCACAGCAATTGCTTTGATATTTTTTAACTAAATCTTGGAAAATATCTTGAATTGTGTTGATAATGCTTCATATGCTTTTTTTAACTCAGTAACTTTATTCATTGAAACTAGGAAGCAAATGTGAATCAACAAAAAAAGAATTAGCTAAAAAGGACAATTTTTGGATATTTTGCAGCAGTTTAAAGTTCAGCAATATTTTGTAATTGTAGTTTCTGAGGATTATTGTGGGTTACTCAAAAGGATTTAGATTTTCATTGTTTAACAAAATATAATATATCTTCTTTAACTCTTTTTTTGTTCCTATATATATAAAAAAACATGTTTTACTCATATTTTACACAGTGAGAATATAATATTATTTGGAGTTTTAGTGATGATATTAGGACGATATTAAGATGATATTTTTAATTTTAGCTTAATATTCGAGGACCAAACTCTTTTTGTTATTGAAAGTCAAGGATATTGTTATTTTAGATCAAGAAACACTTTTCATGCAATGTTTACCCAAAATTTTTAATTTTGGTTTAAAATTTTCATAAAATTCTTCAAAACCTTAAAATTAAGACAAAATTCTCTATTTTGTGCGAAATTTACCAATTTATCTGAGGGTCAAACTTTTTTTGGGCATACATTGCCTGAAATTGTTATTGAAAAACAAGGACATTGTTATTTTGGATCAAGAAACACACTACAGTAACAGACTGCATCAAAGTTCTATACTGTTTTTTCCACATACACATACAAAGATTTTGTGAATATATGTGCATAAAAATTAAACACAAGCGTATTTTTTCATAACAGAAATCTTATAATTTGTATGTTCATAAGAAAGCGCGTAAAAAATATGCTAGCGTATGAAGGGGAAAAGGAAAAATACATTTTTACCTGGAGAATTTCGTAAAATACGTTTTTTGGGGGAAAACATTAATTCCCAACCCTTAAAACACTTTTTTCTTAAATAGTCAACAATCAAGAAGCAACAAATTCTGGGTTAACATGTGTACATATGTCGGTCTGGTCTGATGCTTATGAAGGTTTTTTTAAGTTACATGTATAAAAATCTTTCATTTCCATTCATTGATTATTTTGAGAAGATCATAGCAGAGCTAGCAATATATTTCAAACATGCTCACATATGAATATGCTAGCATATTTTTCATACGGTAGCATATTTTGTATGCGTGCGTATTTTTGCGCTCATTATTTTTACGTGCATTTCATTGATTTAATGCTAAAAAATATATGCATAGGTTTGTATGCGTACGCGCAAAAAAGTGTATAGTCAGTTTGGCGCAGTACTGTACACTGGAACACTGTTTTCTAAGGGGGCCAAATTGCCCCCTTCCTGTTGTTCATTGATTATATAGGAATCCTCACTGCGGGTTTGTTTTTTACCTACTACCTACATGAAGATTAATTTGATGACTAAAGTTTATAATGTTTTTGTTTAGATGTTGATGATGATTATGACGAAGAGGAGTTGGAAGCAGAACAAGGTTTTGAGGAGCCTCCACCAGGTAAGAGCTCTTCCTTTGCTACATCAGGCTTCAGGCATTCCATCTACTTCATCGTTCTTGTTAGTAATTAGGTATTCCACCAAGTTTGGTTATCATAATTCTTTTGATTCTTTATTATGTTTGTTCTTGTAACTAAATTTATGATTACTTTAGGGATGAATTGCTATGAGCATAAAAAGTTGCTTGGAGAAAATGTTTTAAATTTTTTCTCATAACTTTTACAATTTTTTGTTTCATGAATGTCTTTATCATCTCATTAAAAATAAACTTGACTGGTTAACTTTTATAACAAAAGAGACTATATTTGTAAGCTCTCAATAGTTGTCCTATATACATCTAAAGTGTAACACTTTTAAAGGAACACTATTTATTTAAGTGTGCCATATTTTTTTAGATCTTTTGGATAACGAAACACATATAAGGGATGAAGATGTATCTGTAAGTTTTTTTCATAGAATCGTCATTTGTCAATGAAACTCTTTTTCATTCTGACCTGTCAAAAATAGTAATTTTTGGTCGGAATAAGTTTTTTGGGGGACCTTAGTTACTGTTTCTCAGGACTCATGGTTGACTTTGGTCCCTCAATTAATTTCTTCAAATAAAGTCTTTTCTCTTGAGATTGGCTTTTGGTCAAGTGGAATAAATTCAACTTGAAAGAATAAAATGTGAATAATGTTAGTATTTATCAAAAAAGCTTTTTGTACAGGAGTATATCCTAAGTTGAACAAAAAGGATTACCTTATTCCTTAAAATTAACGCTCCAGGTAATTAACGCGAAAATGGATTTTTTCACATTAATTTTAGGGCCCTTAATTTTAGGGGGGTGTTAATTTTAGCGACCTTAATTTTTCCTAATAACTAGAATGGTGATATTACTAAGGAAATATGGGCAAAATTGAATTTTCGCATTAATTTCCTGGAAAAAATCGAAAATGAAAAAATCGCGTTAATTTTCCAGGAGCGTTGAAGGAATAAGGTATGATAATTATAATAATAGGAAATAATATTGTCTTCTTTTGTGCTTTTGGAGAAGGGTTGAGGAAGATTATGCTTCAAACTCAAAGCACCCCCAATACAATAATTACTTAAGACTTTTTTAAAACGATTTTGTTTTAGAGATCGCGAAATCTGCATAACATCTGGGGGTAAGTGAAGTTGAATTTGATGTTTGAATGAATTGTTTATAGAGCTTCAGGAAAGGAGGCACAGGGCTTTAATTTTATCACTCATGGAAAGTTGAGGCACTGTCAAAGTAATATTTTACTGGAAAGTATTGTCAGGCTTAGCAGTGTTTTCCTTAATGGAGGAGAGTTAGTTGGAGGAGGGAATATTGAAGGAACTTACTTTAATGCAATTCAGGTTCTGGATCTTTAAAATTCTTGTTGTCCCATGTACCTATTTTAAGGTGGTGATTAAGGAACTATGATAGAATTTAACAATAGTGGGGTGTGTGTTAAACTACCTTCTTTCCCCCACACCACTCACCAAGATTCATATATATTTGTTTTGTTACAGTAATGAAACAGCTGAAGATATTGCTGAGTACTATAAACGAAAGTATGCTGATACAGAGCGGTAAGTTAATCCTCTCACATTGTTTATCTCAAATGTTTAATTTTGTTTAGTCAAGTTTTGGTGTGAAATCGTGGTATGGAGTTTTGGCTAATCAAATGCTGATAATTGATAACATTGAAAAAACAGTCATACAAATTCTCCCTGGGTTGTTGCCGAATTTTTGCTTTTTGTTAGTCGAGATTCAATCTATAATGAAGAAGAAATATGACTAAGGGGATTGTCGCCAAATCATAGCTAATACAGCCTCGTGACTGGCTGCAAATTACATCAAGATTAGGATTGGTTTATGCTAAAGCGTTTACATCATTTTTGCATCATTTTTAATTTTAACAAATCATCAAATTTTAACATTTTAAATTGAATCAATTAGCTTCATGATGCTGTAATTTCTAACCAATTAAACGGCTGAAATAGCCAAAATTTTCACGGAGCTTACAGCTTGCTTGTATCAGTGCTGCACATGCTGTTTGTTGATCATTTATCTCCAAGGACCTTGTGAGTATGCATGCACTTAAACTCATTGTTTTATTTATTTGTAGGGAAACATATAATGATGAAGAATACGAAGCACCACCTGAGATTGAACAGCAGAGTTTGCAACCCGGTATCAAGTAAGTCTGTTTAATATCAATAAATAAAAGTGTAGCAGGGCTTCTCCATTTGTGCAATGTGCACGAAGTGTTACCATAAGGTTCCCAAAAAATTGTGCTAGCAAAAAAAAAGAAGGGAAAAAACTTTTTTTGTCATTATATTATTATGGATTTTATTTCTGTGCACGCCATGCACACTAATATTCTATTGGCTATCACCGACTTGGCGTGGTATGTACATTCATGTAAGTTAAGCCTTGTCTTAATGAACTTACTGAATGGGCAGTGCTCAGGTGGTGAGAGGGCTCAATAATGGCAATGCTGACAGGTTGTCTCATGCATGCCATGTGAGAGAAATCAGTTAGTTTGGTAGCTGAGAAAACACTAGGTGAAACTTGATCCATTGCCTCGATAAGCACATGGCTATTACCATGAACCCCAGAGTGAACCACAATCAACAATCGACATATTCACTTATGTTTAACTAATACGTCTGTCTGACTAATAATTTGGTCCTTTTCTTAAATTTCATTAATAGCAAATTTTGAGAGACAAAAAAGGCATAATTTTATGTAATTATACTGCGTTCTGTATCATCTTAGTGTGAAGAAAAATAATGAAAAATGTTTATAACATTTTTTTATACTTAAACCAACATTAAAGAAGAATTCTGGAAAAAAAAGATTTGGACCAAATATTTAGTTGGACATAATAATTGGTCGAACAAAATTTTAGTCAAACAAAATTTTAGGCACTTTCTAAAGATTTAGTCACTTTTTTCCAACAAAGTTTCGTACTGGATTTTTGTAAAATCTGCACTTTTATCTAAATGCATCTATGCATAAGTAATGTCATTGTGAGATAATAATCGTTGCTGATTGCTTTCTGAACAAATGCATAGTGACTAGATTTTACAAGTTCACTTTCTTTTCTTTTAGAGACCCTAACTTGTGGATGGTTCGTTGTCAGCAAGGCGAGGAAAAGAATGCTGTATTTATTTTGATGAGGAAGATGATTGCAATGGAAGGGACGGAAAATGTAAGTGTAATACATTCTATCGATTTTTGAGAACGTTTTCATTTTAAGCTCTTTTTACTCCCACCGCTATTATTTACCATTAAACTCATTTCTTTAAACTTTAGGCTCTTCAAATCAAATCTGCCATTGCTGTTGAAGGATTGAAGCAGTATATTTACGTTGAAGCATACAAACAATCTCATGTTAAACATGTAGGTGATAGATACTGTAATCATATTGTTTATAATCATTACAATGTATTCAAATTAGTCTAGCCATTCATTTCCAAACTGGAAATAAATTTGCAAACTTTTTTTTGACACTTTGTCTCTGTGCAGGGTGCCCAGAGTATCTAAGATTTTATCATACTATGTTAATGTTTTCTAATTCTTTTTCTTTTTCTTTTTTTTCTGATTACTTATTACCATTTTGTCCTTTGACTTATAACTTTTTGATTTTTTATTAAATTGTCTTAAATTTTGTATAAGCTTTGCACTTAAAAATTGTCCAGAAATAATTACCAAAAATGTCCTAAAATTTTATTTGCCAGTGTTTTCACAAACTTATCTGATATTTTTTCAGGCTATCGAAGGAGTCAGTTCTCTACGTCGAGGTTACTGGACACAAAAGATGGTACCATTAAAAGAAATGACAGATGTGTTGCGAGTCTTCAAAGACATTGTTCAAGTGAAACCAAACTCTTGGGTCCGTATCAAAAGAGGAAGTTATAAGGAAGATGTGGCTCAGGTAGGTTCATCAATTTGGTTTTTAGACCCAACACATTCCAACTAACCCCATATTGTACATATTGATTTTTGTAACTTTTGAGGATGCACACTGTGGGTGGGGCCATTTTTATGACGTTTTCTTTTCTTTTCTTTTCTTCTTTTAAAAGTGCTGATACTTTATCTCTCGTCTTTTATAATTTAGGTCGACTATGTGAATACTGCAAGAAATCAGGTATGGTTATCTTTAATTTCCTTTTCATTTGTATGTCTCAATCTTTTTTTATAACCTGAAATAGCCTTTTGTGTTTGTAAAATATGAAACATCTCCTACGAGGGCAATAAATGAAATCCAGAGGGCTTAATGCTTGAATATAGTCATTATTAGAGGGTTTTTTAATCTACTTTTTGTTTAAGTTGTCAGCATAAAAATAATTTATTTCTATTAATTTGTATATATATTTTTAACTACGTTTTTGATTTGTTGAAATAGATTACTCTAGATTACTCTTACTCATTCTTTTTTAGGTCACTTTAAAAATTATTCCACGTATTGACTATACAATTCAAAGAGGGATCATGCGAAGTGTGACAGTAAGTTATATTTTATACTATATATCTCTTTATACACACATTTATTTTACTGTTTTAAAAATGAAAATTAAAAAAAACATCGAATTAGGCTATGGGACGGTTATGTTTTATTCTCTTTCCATCTGATAGGATACAATTGAAAAAAGAAAACGGAAGAGAAGACCTGCTCAGAAGATGTTTGATAAAGAATCTTTACAGTAAGTCAATTTTTTTATTTTTAGCAGGGGAACCAATACATATAAACTACTTTAAGGGTAGAAAGTTTTAGCGGGTTGAAAGTTTTGTGGGTAGAAACTTCTGCGGGAGAAACTTTTGTGAAGGTCAGAGGTGAAAATTAAGTTCTGCAGAGATAAACTTTTTCGAACTGCAAGATCTTTTGACAAAAATCCTGATTTGACCTTCTAATCAATCTGACACAAGCTCACATATGCCTATTTTACTTTAAGAGAAGGAAATTTTGCAGGTAAAAAACTTTCTTGAATTGCTATAAAAAATTGGAAATCGCAAATCTCTCTACCTGCGAAACTTTCTACCATTAAAGTTACCATTAAAGTACGAGATGTTTTGTACTCCTATTTTACAAGTTTAAAAACTAGGACGCATAAAAAACAAGAAAAAACAAGAAGGTTTTTAAACGATGCACACTCATTTTAAGTCAATTGTTGGAAATTTCTTTTTTGGGCTCTCCCTGTTAACAAGGTTTTTCATTTAATCCTTTTCTATTTAGGATGAATGGTGCTGAAATTACTCAAGATGGTGACTTCTATGTGTTTGAAAGTCATCGTTATCGATCAGGATTTCTCTATAAGACGATGGCAATGTCAGCTATTGTTACAGATGGAGTGAAACCATCTCTCTCAGAATTGGAGAGGTTTGAAATTTCAGTTGATGATGCTGATCTAGAATGTATCCTTTCCACTTT
>JAUKPT010006017.1:0-10080 GCA_032273505.1 Nanomia bijuga | reverse complement strand
CTAGAATTCGCTACTTAAGGTCAATAATTCTGATACGAAATGGTTTTCATTCAACTATATTAGTGGTATGTGTATCCCTGACGACTTTCAAATGAATTTCAGTTCATTTAGTATGTTAACCTGACCTCCAGACGTCCATTTTGTGCTTAAAACTGTCCGAAAAGTCGTATTTTTGCTAGAATTCGCTACTTAAGGTCAATAATTCTGATACGAAATGGTTTTCATTCAACTATATTAGTGGTATGTGTATCCTTGAAGACTTTCAAATGAATTTCAATTCATTTAGTATGTTAATCTGACCTCCAGACGTCTATTTTGGGCTTAAAACTGTCCGAAAAGTCGTATTTTTGCTAGAATTCGCTACTTGACGTCAATAATTCGAATTTGAAATGGTTTTCTTTCCACTATATTGATAGTATGTGTATCTTTAAAGACTTTCAAATAGGTTTCAATTCATTTAGTATGTTTAACGGACCTCCGGACGTCCATTTTGGGCTTAAAACTGTCCGAAAAGTAGTATTTTTGCTAGAATTCGCTACTTAATGTCAATAATTCGGATTCGAAATGGTTTTGATTCAACTATATTGATGAAATGTGCATCCCTGACGACTTTCAAATGGATTTCAATTCATTTAGTATGTTTTCCGGGCCTCCGAACGTCCATCTTGGACTCACAATCGTCCGAAAAGTCGTATTTTGCCCAGAAATCGCAACTTAACGTCAATAATTCGGATTCGAAATGGTTTTGAGTCGACTATATTGATGACAATTGCATCCATGAAGACTTTCGAATGGATTTCAATTAATTTAGTTTGCTTACCGGACCTCCGGACATCCATTTTGGGATCAAAACTATCCGAAAATTAGTATTTTTGCTTGGATTCGAAACGGTTTTGATTCAACTTTATTATTGGACTATGCATCCCGAGACAATTCTACGAATTTCCTTTAAAATACTTGTCGTATGTCGTATGTCGTATGTCGTATGTCGTATGTCGTACGTCCGTTTTGAGATCAAATACCATAGAAAAAGTTATCTGTGGTAAACAACCAATCAATAACGTCAATCAGAATTATTGACCTATTTCGGACTATGTTTGACATCCAGAGACCCGAAACAGGATTTAAAATAAATCGAGTCAATATAAAAATAAAAGTATGCACACCGGTAAATATTTTGGGGGGATCTGTTGGCCAAAATATTTACAGTTGAGAATACATAGCTCAAAACCATTTCAAGTTCAAATTATTGACCCTGAGTTGCAATTTCTATCAAAAATACTACTTTTTGGACAGTTTTTAAGCCCATAATGGACGTCCGGAGGTCAATTAAACATACTAAATTATTTTAAATCCCTTTGGAGGTCTTCAGGGATGCACATACCATCATTATAGTTGAATGAAAACCAATTCGAATCCGAATTATTGACCTTAAGTAGCGATTTCTATCAAGATACTACTTTTTGGACATGCCCAGAATGGACGTCCGAAGGTCCGGTAAACATACTAAATGAATTGAAATTCATTTCAAAGTCTTCAGGGATGCACATACCATCAGTATAGTGGAATGAAAACCATTTTGAATCCGAATTATTGACCTTAAGTAGCGATTCTATCAAGAATACTACTTTTTGGACAATTGTGAGCCCTATGAACGTCTTAAACCTATCGGAATAAATAAAAAAGATTTAAGAGATGTCCAAGCCTCTCACAAAATTGATCGTAATCATTCTAAAGCTTTGAGCAGTGAGTATTATCTGTGATGTTTGACTGTTTGTATTATTATTTGGTATTATAGGGCCTATCAGACCCCCCAAACCCATTTTTATAGCCCTTTCTTTACTATGACCCACACATATAAGGTGACTCTGAGTTAGGAATGGCTAATCATATTATTATTTATTATAATCCATCAACTAACGTGGCAAAATGGCAGCTAAAACCTTATTTTTTACTATATGTCCTAAAATTACATTTATTAATTTTACATTTATTTATCCGTAAAGCCAAATAGATCTAGAATTAAAAAGTATTGACCGTTCTTAAATGAGAACAAAAAAAAAATTGGCCCTAAAACTTTTTTTTACCGTGAAATGACAGTTTCCTGTCCGTGTTTTCTAGTAGTCCGTGTCATCTGCCATTGCACATTTGAAACATCCCATTCCCTGCGTGACCTGGTGAACTCCAAAAGTTCAGCAGGACTTTACCAGTGTTTTTTTCAGACACGAATTTTGACGGGGGTAGACCGAGGTGGATTCCACCGGGGCACTGGGGTATAGCGGTTAAGTGTCACACCTATCAATACTAGATACCGTGCGATCTGAGTTCAATACCCAGTCGCGCTAACAAATAATCAATACTACTCTGAAGTATTGAAGGCTAGTTAACATCAACTGAAGTGTGATATACTACAATCGTTAGGCTGTAAATCCGTCGGGTCAACCCATGCCATGTGAGGGAAATTGGGTGGTCAGTTGGTACCTGACGAAACACTAGATAGAGCTATAGTCTGCGGATTAGCCTACGGCTATGCATGACTGACATCATATGTACATACCTTACCTTACCTTACCTTCCTCTGCCGCTTGCTGACAAAAGACAGTAACTCACGAAAACTCATTTTGAGAAAATCACGAAAATGAAAAAATATAAATATTAGATTTGTTGTAACGAATCATGTTTTTTTATATATATAATTTTACATCACATAAATGAGTTATTGAGTTGTTCAGTACATTCCTGCAAGTTTTTATTACATTTCTTTGAAGTAGGATTGAAAAAATAAAAAAAAATGTACAATTTTGTTCAGCTTTTTTTGCTGACAAAACACAGTAACTAAAACAGTAACTCAAGATACTGTCTTTCGTGAGCGAATTAGGTAGGAAATTTGAGTTACTGTCCAACATAGAAGTGCCATATATCCCTAACAGTTAAAAAAAAGCAGGGGTTTCAGAAAAGATCGTATTTTTTCAACAAGCGACATCCAAAATGTAGATACCTAAGTAGATCAATAAATCAACATATCAATAGAAACAGCAATAAGTTGATCAACAATATGCATTTATGCAAATATGAATGTCTTGAATACATTTTGTACGTTGGCATATAACAATTGGTGAAGTATAAAACCCCTCTCTGAATTGCCTGTATCTCAGTTGCATAGCCTTTTTTTATCCATGACCTAACTATAGCTTTCCTGCTTTATGAAGTTTGATTGTCAACTAAGCGATTCATTGTCATTCATGTATTGTATATTGTCTTTTCAGATTTTAATGTTTAGTTTAAGTCATTTATTGTCATTTTAGTTTATTGTCTATTCGAATACAGTAGTTAAAATGTGACCTTTTAGATTGACACATTATGTTATCTGTCTTTCTCTTTGTCACTTGATTGTCTTCAAGAGTTAAATAAACAGACTGAGACGTTCAATGGTGAATATCCGATACATACGTTCGACGATATCAGGTCAAAACAAATCTAAGTTGAACAATTAAGCAGACAACTCTTGTCAGCCTGGTGCAAAAACCTACTCTCATCACCCAAATAAGCGTCACACCCCCCCCCCCAGCTAATTTTTTCTAGAAAAAAAATCCGACCTCCCCCCCTTTGCTCTTATCAAGATCCCCCGCTAATTAACTTTGGGTGATTTCATTGTTTACTAATATGTAAATAAAGCATCAATTTTATAAGTATTAAAGGGGTACTCCCAGGGGGGGTACTAACCCCCAATTTTTATTTGCTTATTCGATAGTCTTCTATTGTGCGAACCAAACAAAAAAAAACGCATCGAAAAATATTGATTTTTGACAAAGTTATGGCCATTTAAAGGTGCCAAAAAACGCTGGGAGTGCCCCTTTAAAATCTACAAATACACACATTTTCTATATATATCTATATCTTTATATCTATATATCTTTAACCATGGTTCTCAAAAATTTTATTGGACTTTTTTATGTGTCGTTTATTGGGAGGGGGTGCAAAATTAAAGCCCCTGCTTATTTTCTGAAATAGTGCTCTAATATTATCAATTCTTGGTAAAACTAATTTGTTTTACAAATGCATTATTAATTTACCAATATTCAGCATGATTTTTGCTAAAATCACCAATTTACAAGAGTCAGGTACACAGAATAAGGCAATTTTGGTCATTTTACCATTTTTGAGTGATTGCTCGTCCCAAACTAATAGATGTCTATATTAATATTCTATAAAGACTTTTAGCTAAAACTATAGTCTGTTTCAGATTCTGTGAGACTGAAACGGAAGTGTCAATATCTCAGGTTTCTCATGATCGTTTTTCATCCGATTTTCAGGAAATGAAAAAAGAATTTATGGGAAAAAAGGTCAGAGAAAAAAAATAGGAAAAATTAGGAGAAAGAACGCGAAAATTAAAGAAGAAAATCAGCATCTATGAGAAATAAGGTTCTGATAATGCCTAATAATAAGCCCTAATTTTTCTGCGTCCATTGATTACATTCATTTGCCAGAGAGATCATTATTTCAGGAGATATGATCCATTTTGTAACACCCCCCCCCCTAGTTTTCTCGAAAAGCAAAAATCCGGGTGTTATGTTATCAAAACTAAAGCATAAACAAACTATATTTCAAGATTTCAAGTAAATAGCTCCTGATAAACAAATTTAATTGTAAAAAGAATGCAAGTAGGGATTTGCAACATAACGCAGCGCTGAAAAAGTGGCCCAAAAAGGGCCACAGTGGCGCATCTGATCCAATTTCTTCAGAAGTGATATTTGCCTAAATCTATGGGAAATACTGGAAACGCATGGAAGTACATTCTTCGACACCTGTTTATTAGAGTTTTCGTCCTTTTGAGCCCAGTTTAACAATTTAAAATGGCCAACTTTAGTCTTAGATAAAATGAAAACATGCCAAAAAATTACTCTTGTCAAGTGTCTTCATGAAGACACTGAAGACATTCTAAATCCGCCAGTGCTATATCTCAGGAACGGCTTGGAGTAAAGACCTTTTAAAATGAATCTTCTTCCATGAAACTAAGATCACACACCAAAAAGTAGCAAAATGGTGGCATGGCCTTTTTGATATGACCCAACCTCTTCTTGGTTTTAAACATTTTCGTTCAGTATTCACTCTAATGTCATGAGTTTTTCCTTCCATTCCAAACCGTCATATTCAGTTTAGTAATGTCGTCTCAATGTCATAACTTCAAACCGCGCCTTAAAACCACATCTCAAAACCACAAGCGATATAAATTATCACAAATAACCTGGTATCCAAGTCTATGAAATGGAATGATGTTGTATTGTGAGCGTGTTGAATAAGAAATAAATGAATAAAATACACTGCACTAGTTTAAATATAAAGTTGAAACAAGTAGTAAGTCCAATCTTACCGCATCTACTTCATAAAATGATGATTTCACAGAGGGGAGTATTATAATTATAATTTGTACGTTAATCTTGGTTAGTAAGACATTATCAACGAATTGGCGGTAAATTTCTTATTTAATTTGTTAACATTTACATCATCAAGATTCTGATTGGTTGACTTCTAAAAACTTTCATGATTTTGAGTTTTGACAACACATCAAATCGTGACATTTTAAATTGAAGCAATCAGATTCTTGATGATGTAATATTCTAACCGATCAAATTAAAAATGTGCTGGCAACCCCTTAAATTTGATGAATGTTTCTGTCCAGGTAGGACTTCCATTAAAGTAAAATTCATCTTTTTAAAGGAAGAAACCCTCGTGAAATTCATTTTTGAAGCAATGACAAAAGAATTTGCGACAACTTTCTACGAATGAAATTATTACAATTATTATCCTTATTATTTTCATCATTATCATTTCATGTTATCTATGTAATATCTGTGATTTTATTATATCCTATCATGAGTGAGGGAAATACTCTGGAGAATAGGTCCTGAACAGTGGCGAAACTACCGGGGGGTTACACCCCCCCTCCCCACATATTATTGAGACTCGTCGGTAAGACTTTTAAAGCCACTTTAGTCGGTAGCCCTGGCTCAAATTAAAATTACCAATCAAATAATTGAAAAAATAGTCTGTCTTACAAGCCCAGATCCCATTTACCGACGATTAAAATGGCTGAAATGGCTGTTTTAGACGATCTAGAATCAAAATTGTCTTCGCAACCCAACCATGGTGGGTATTTTTTACATTTTACACCCCACTAATTTTGTTCTAGCTACGCTACTGGTCCTGACGTATGTGCTTCCATGCGTTTCCAGTGTTTCAATTTTCAAAATTTCCTGAAGACACTCAGAAATTAGGCCATATTTGTCACTACCTAATTCTTCTTTGTATTGTAATCATTTACTTGTTCATTTAATTTTAAATCATTCAATGGGGTCTTCTAAATAAGGGTTTCTTATTTTTCAACAAAGAAAATGTCTCTTAAGGGGATCGAGGGGGGGGAGTCGATTATAATCTGTTAAAAAAATATATGAAAATCTTATATACAGAAAGTAGCTCTCCAATTCCCATGATATTTGTTCTAAAAATCAAATCAACAAGACTAATTCACAGTAGAGTTAAGTTTATACAGCGCTCAAATGACACATGGCTTGGTCAAATTTCACTCTCATCAAAAAAGAAAAAAGGAAAAGGGAAAAGAAAACTAGATGGCTCCTAGAATAAATATCATATATCATCAGTGGCGTCGCCATAGGGGGGAGGGTGGGGGTGTTACACCTCCCCCACTTTTTTCCAAGCTGTCGGATTTTTGGTTAATGTTGTCGGAAAGACGAAAGTCTTATGGCTGAATGGTCGGATATCGGATATTATCCGACCCACTTGACCCAATACGATTCCTAACGTATACTTCATCCGACCCAGATTTCATATAAAGTATCTATAGATCTGTTACATTTTCTTTCCACAACTTTTAATTCTTTCTACACGTTTTACTTTCTACCCATTTTTGGTGGAAAGTTGATTCACCTTTGTATTGGTTTTAACACCATCGGATAATATCCGAGCCAATTTACAGACCACCGTATATTCCTTCCTACCAACTGCATCTCTACCTCATATTCTGATGAATATTGAATAAGCATATAAATAAATTAAAATACGTTACTAACATTTCAAATATGGAATGGTGAACTTTTAAATCTCTGCTTATCTGTGCTCACCACATCTGATTAAAATGATGATCATCATGGTTATGAAGAGACGAAACTAAAATCCACGCGAATGCCTTGGTAAGTGCGAATAATCTATGTGAATTAAAATTTAAACTTCATGGTTTGTAAATACGTAGGAACAGCCCTGTAGACGTTCTTTACGTGCTTATCGACTTAAGTCCCATCTAGTGTTTTGTTAGGTACCAACTGACTGCCCAATTTTCCTCACATGGCATGGGTCGACCCGCCGGCATTGCCTAACGTTAGTTAATATGCCCTCGTTAAGAGCCCAAGTCGAGTGTATTTTACTTCTTCATTTTTAATGACACTCGCCTCTACCATATGCATCCCCCATCCAGTAAGTATAGATTAGGGGAGGGGAGGAGAAGGGAGGAGAAGCTAAGGGGAGGGGACCAGTTTTTATGGCTGGAGAGTTTAAGGGAGTTTTTTATTCAATTGTGATTGTGGTAAGATTTATTTCGTTTGCAATTCAAATATCTCGTTTCCTGCGACGAAATCTTTCCCCCTCCCTAGCAAGTCAACTCATCTTATTTTGAGATAGATTTTGAGCGATAAGTTTTCATAATTGTCAATTGAAATGTAAAGAATCCTGAATAGAATTATAAAAAACTGGCAGGTAACCCTAAACCAAACCTTGACGTAGAAAAGCCTGTCAGTGTAGTCGATTGCGATCGCGCAACGATCGCGCAAAAATTCTTCAGCGCGATCGTGAAACCGATCGCGCAAGGAACAGAATTTCAAATTTTAGATCGCGTAAAAAGTGACAACTTTTGATTTAAATAAGAAGATATTAGAAGTTTAATATCCTAAACCTTTTTTATTTCTTACATGTTTTTTTTACATAGAATAAGGATTGGTTGTTATGACCGGATAACAACTGGTTTAGAAAATAATTGGCCGATACAAACTCGATCCCGCAAGATCTGTGCGCGATCGTTCTCACATTTCTTATTGTCAGACCTGCGTAGAATTTATAGGTATTGAATTAGTTATAACATCAATTTTCATCTTATTTCAATATCTGACTATATGAGTATATCCATGGCCAACTATATAGTTGGCCATGGTATATCTAATGTTTTCTGACAAAGGCCCGTAACCCACAATTTTTCTAAAATCGATATTTTTTGATTTTTCGATTATTATTATTTCAATATCTGACTATGTGAGTATATAGCCGGGTGGAATTTCATACTGACCACATACTTCATGAACTGGGCGTATATGATTAGTAGGTGCGATGGGCATGATAGTTGATGTAAAAGAAAGTTGGTTCACTCTCGACTTCTTGCTGACTTGTTGTGGTCGAGGTGTCAATCATCTCTCAATAAAATATCGGTTTGTTACGATAAACACTGAGATATAATTAGTTCTTGTTAAGTAACATCTTTTTGTTAAATCTCTATGAAGTCATAAACGTTTTCGCGAAAGATGAGACTGTTCCATTTAGCTTTGTTCATGTATTCGTGTTAAATCTTTAAGAAGTGGAGAGTTCATTTGAACTTATACTTTCCTTCCCACTGCTGAAAACCTTTAACTTATTTTGTTCTTGTATTCGTGTTAAATCTTTAAGAAGTTGAGAGTTCATTTGAACTTATACTTTCCTTCCCACTACTGAAAACCTTTAACTTATTTTATTCTTGTCTTCGTGTTAAATCTTTAAGAAGTGGAGAGTTCATTTGAACTTATACTTCCTTTCCACTACTGAAAACCTTTAACTTATTTTGTTCTTGTATTCGTGTTAAATCTTTAAGAAGTGGAGAGTTCATTTGAACTCATACTTCCTTTCCACTACTGAAAACCTTTAACTTATTTTGTTCTTGTATTCGTGTTAAATCTTTATGAAGTTGAGAGTTCATTTGAACTTATACTTCCTATCAAAAATTAAAATCTTTTAACTTATTAGCTACAAAATGATTCTTTCTTATCTATTTCCTTCCTACTTCTTAAAAAACTTAATCTTAACATATTTTCCTTCAATTAAATACTTAATATTTTGGCCAAAACATTTTTCCAAACACCAATTTCCTATTTGAATTAATTTTTCCTTGTTTCAGGGTGGATTATTTACCGTTGCTAAGACATCTTTGCTACATTTTTTCTTTTAAATATCATTTATTTCTATCAGAAAATGTCTGTTAAGGGGGTAAAGCAGGAATGAAGATGAAAACCTCTAAAGAAATTAGCTTTCCAATGTCCCTAATATAGTAAATCCGTTTTAAGCGTCAACCCCGCACCCCTCCCCCTGCACTTTACGCCTTTCCCTTAAGAAATAAGGGGTCATTTCGAAACGGTTTTCATTTTTTTTTAACAGAATCTGTCCGTTAAGACGATGGTGGAAGGTGGTAAACTCTTAACAGACATTTTCTGTTAAAAAAATGAAAACCTTTTTTTTTTATGCAATGTAAACATAACCTTCAAAAATGGTACCCTCTTGTGGATGGTGTCTACAGAGCCTTCGCGAAAAAGCAATTATTTGATAAGGCAAATATATTAAGCTGGCGAGATTAGAGATTTGAACGGATGATTATCATCATTATTTGACACGTGACATTTTATGACGTCACACTTGACGAGTGTTTTTCATATGTGAAAATTTTGACATCTTATTGGTTCATTTCATAACGTCACTATTTTTATGTTTTAGCCAATCATTTTGATTGTATTGTTCAAACAATATAAATTTTTAACGCTAAATGGTTTTCTTACTAGCTGACCCGTGACCCCTCGTGACGTCATTCTGATGTTTTTCGTTTAAAGATTGATCTTCATCTGGACTTCACCCGATATTATCACTGGCCAATAGAACATGGATTAGAAAATTGGCAAAAATATTTTCTTGTTGTTGCTGTGAGGAAAGCTCTCTTGAAAGCTCTCTTGGCAGGGATGACTGAAATAAGTCTGAGACTTTTAGTCACTCCTTGTAGAC
>JAUKPT010006016.1:0-10082 GCA_032273505.1 Nanomia bijuga | reverse complement strand
AAATAGGATTCGAACCATTGCAGGGCTTCACCACGAACACCATAATGTTCTAGTTTAGATAGTAATATTTTATGATTTACAGTGTCGAACGCCTATCAACAAAGATTCCACAACCATATTTTTTGTTTTCAATTGATTCTTTAATTTTTTCTGTTATGTCTAAAAGTGAGTTGTTGAATACTTTTTCCTGAATCCAAATTGATTCTTAAATAAAATGTTATTTGATATAACTTTTTCAATAATTTTATCAAAGATGGAAAGAAGAGAGATTGGTCTATAATTGTTAACAACTTTGCTGGTTTTTAATGCATTAGGGAATACTCCTGTAGAAAAAGAATTGTTAATAATTTTGCATAAAGGCACTATAATGAGATCAGGAATTAATTTTAATAGTCTGATAGAAAACCCGTTAATTTTCAAAAAATAAGAAGTTTAATTGCAAAACCTTTTCTCTTTTTTTGAAGAGGTAAGAGGTATGAGGGTGATATTTTCAATACATGCTTGCACTCACTTTTTTTGTTGAATTATGACGAACTGAGCCCAGGTGAAGCCCAGCCGAAAAAAAAACATCCCCCATTTTTGCTAAAAAAAAAATCAGCAGAAACTACCCTTGTCAACTAAAAGTCCTATAAATCAATCAACTTAAAGAGCAGCTTAAAACACAAGTGAGCCCATTTTGGAAAGCCAGTACTTAGGGGATTACAAAAGATACATTTTTGGAAAAATATTAACTACTTAGGTTATGAATAAGGACCTGGGAACGAGTAAATTTGTGTTTTTTAGTCAATTTCAGCAGATCAGGCATCAGAAACTCTTAAAGAAATATGTTAATATGATACATGAAACAGCTGAAGCCAATTTGTCACAGTATCAGACACTAATTTGATGGACACTTATTCTGATGGACAAGCGAAATGGGTCAAAAAGCCATAATGACTGAAATCGAGCATTTCTTTAACAACAATAACACTTAACAAGTATAGACCTAAAAGAGCTAAAAATGTTGACCCTTATTATCTTGGGGGTAGGACTTATTTTCTCTGACATCAGGGGACTCAGTAAAATGAGGGAGGGACTGTTAAAATGAGGGGAGCTGCAGGTAGGTTAGATATAAAAATATTCGGCCATTAGTAGAGTACCAATGTTATGTTCTTAGAAAAAAATTACTTTTTGCATGAATCTAACAGACTATTTAACCAAGACTTACAAACAATAAACAAACAAAACTGTATAACCAAAAATCAGATTTGACCAAATTTAAGATATTTAGCAGGTATAAACTTTCGCGGATATAGGATTTCTGAAAAAAATAGCGGGAATGAACGTTTTCAGGAGAAGAAAGAAAAGTTTGTTTTTTCCTCATTTTTCAAACAATCTGTGTAAATACATATATCCCCTACATATATCTTCACACGAAAATAGTAAAATTTCGAATTAAGTGAAAATTTTGCTGGATTAAAGGGGTAAAAAAAAAAAGAAGATTTTTTCAATGGATTTTGAAGATATAACCTATCCCCATCTACTGACACTTTCTGATTGAATTCATCACAAATTTTGGCATTTTTCTCTCTTGGCTCCAGCCCCTCCCCCTGTGACTATGGGGAAAGTTAAGACTTTATGGTGAATTATAATGGGAGAGTAGCCTTTCACTGAACCTCATAGGGGCATAAAATGGAGGGATGTGGATTATGATGGGGGGACTTGCCATATTTTGTAAATTCCTTGATGGCTGGTCATTTAAATGCCCTCTTGGCTGTTTAAGAGTGCTCATTTTTGTAATTTTTTCCAACCATGGTTAAACATTTAAATGCATTCTGGACTACCATGGTAAATATTTTTAATGCATTCTTGAATTTTTAAGAGAGCTGATATAACAAACTTTCGCTTAGCCTTAACCAATTAATTGCATTTAACATATAGTACAATATTGTACCTCAATATTATGAATGAGGCACAACAAATATTGAACCTGGGCGACCAAGCATAACTTTTATCGACCAGCTATGCTCAGATGTACAATTGAAACACTTTCTACAGCTATGGGTGGTTCGGTAGAGTCAAGATGAGGAAGAGTTAAAGCCTTCAATACACACAAACGTAATGATGTGCATGAGGTATACTTTGCAGACTGGAGAATTTGGTGTCATTGAGGAGTAAATTGGTATTTTAAAGATGGGGGGACTTGGCCTGACTTGGACTTGAATTATGATAGTAAGACTTGTGACCCCAATGAAACCATGTACATCAAACAAAAAACTTAGAAATAACTAAAAAGATTATGGTTGACCCTTAATATAATTTGAATTCTGTTTCACCATTAAATTTCGATTCGAACAGTATACAATATGACTACATTTGAGCAAGTCATATATTTATTGAATTTGTAAGGGACCAAAAGCCTCCATTATGGAAAGGGCTATGTTGAGAGCCCTCACCTGAGGCCTTACAAAGTAAAAAAAAAATTTTGTTAGAAGTATTCACTGTTGCAACTTTTAAGATGGTACCCAGCTGTGAGTACCAAACTTTTCGCCCTGAAATGAGATCTGTAAATTGTTATGAAAGAAATGCTTGATTCCAGTCATTATGGCTTGACCTCTAAATTATTGTCTGATACTATTGGCTAAATCTAAATAGGCTTTAATTGTTTCATGTATCCATTAAACATTTAGAACATTTCCAGGGCCAAATCTGCTTAAATTGACTAAAAAAGTACAAAATTGCTCGTTCCCAGGCCCCTAACCATGACTTATGTAGTTCATATTTTTTCCATAAGTATATTGTTTGTAATCTCCCAAGTACTAGCTTTCTAAAGTAGTCTCACTTGTCTTTTAACCTGCTCTTTAAGTTGAATTATAGGCCTTTTAGTTGACAAGGGTAGTTTCTGAGCTCTATTTTCAGCTAAAATGGGGGATATTTCATTTTCGGCAAGGCTACACTTGGATTTTTAGACTTTCTTAAATAGGCTTCAGTTCATCATAATTCAACAAAAAAGTGAGAGCAAGCATGTTTTGAAGATATCACCCTCATACCCCCTACCTTTTCAAAAAAAGAGAAAAAGTTCTGCAATCAAACTTCATATTTTTTTGAAAATTAACGGGTTTTCTATGACAACATCATGTTTCAATGGCAACAAATGATTTTTTTTATTTGGTTGGATTTAAATATCATAAGTAGCAGCTCTGTACAAAATTTGAGAGCCTTAACACTCTTATCACAAATTATTAACGTCTTTAACTTCATCAGATTTTCATGTTTTTTTGGTTTAACCTCCTTTAATCAATCAAAAATTGTAAAAAATGCTAAAGTTAGAAAAATGACACTATATACCTCCTTGTATTTTTTCTTTTTTTTTCTTTTTATATTGCACTATTTGTCCACCATATATAGGGACCTAACCATGGCGTTCATTACTATAGGCCTAGACATTGTGCAGGTCTTTTTACGGAAAGTAACTTACGGTTATTTAGTGGTTCTGCAACTTTCAGGACACATTGTTATCATATACTAGGACATAATAAATCAATAGATAAAAAAATGGTTAATTATTTTGGGAAATATGAAATACTTTTGGTTTCACTTTAAGTGAGAAAAACAGTGCAAATAAATAGTTTTCTTTCGAAAATGCTTTTGGCGGTGCAAAGATAGTATTAGGAGCTATGTCTGCGCAATCAGAAGATAGAGGCAAAAGTAGGTCAAAGCAAGATCAAGCTAAAAAAAAATGACCCCACAACTTTGGCTCTATTCATACTGGCAAAATTATGTTATCTTATAATCATCGTTTAATGCCTTTTCAGATAATGCTATCTATTGATCATACTTCGTACTATATTTTAGTGCACGAGATTTGCTATTTTGGTGATATTTTGGTAATATGTGATTAATAAGGTAAATGTTTAATTGGTTTAAACATAATATTTCCAGTATGAATAGAGCCAAAGATGTGGGTTCGGTTTTTTTTAGCTTGATCATGCTTTTACCTACTTCTAATTGCGGCTTTTGTTTTTGAAAAAAATTAGCAGACATAGTTCCTAATACTATCTTTGTGCCGTCAAAAGCATTTTTGAAAGCAACTATTTCTTTGCATTGTTTTTCTCACTTAAGGTGAAACCGAAATTACTTTTTATTTCCCCAACAAATTGACCAATTTTTTTTTAGAATGATTTAACTTAATTTCGTTTGATTTACTCAAAATCGTCTGACCCCAGTCTTATAGTGTTGAAGGATACTATAAGGGACTACCAAACTTGCAGTATTTTATCAACATATAATTATGGTTCAGTATAATTAACTAATTTGATATTGTATCATTCTTTACATATCCAACCAGTCGGATCCAAGCTAATCAATTTTCGCCTTTAGCTTACGGCTATTTCAGCAATTTTTTGAAATATGCCTAGGTATGACAAAGTAACTGTGCAACTGTGAATCAGTAAAATGGTGAATCGATGTCAGATAAATATTTTCCCAACATGCTTTGATTTTGTTTTCAAAAATTGATAACTTAGGGTCCACATAATTTGGTGACAATTCCTAAAATGTCATTCAATCTACTTCAAACTACACAGTGAATCGATGTCAGATAAATGCAGCCTATTGTGTACTGCATTAAATTAAATAACTTTCCGATGTATCATCATTCTTTTAACATTAATTAAGATTCAGTTTGATCCTTTAAAAATGCACAGTTTAAGGCTAGACAGATTAGTTAACGTTGAGGTTCTTAAATAGACACTTTCGAATGAAACAGCCATGCATAACATAATCTGCTTACTAAAGGTCAATTTAATGTTTCGTCACGTACCAACTGGGTTAACCCGACATAGTCATAGTGTTATGATTTTAGAATCAGACCTCAAATAATGTCACTTCGCCTTCAATATAAAAATATTTTGGCCTTTTTTTTTTAGAAAGATGAAAATCGTGGATATACTTTGAAAAGATTTCAGCGCTTCTTGGAGTATCATATTCACTCTAACGATTTATTTCAATCGATGATTTTTAGACGCAGTTTCGGGTCCCCTACAATATCCTGGTAGTCGATTTCCCTGGAAATTTCTTTTCGCGAGAAATTAGCCATAGTTAGGTCAAAAAATGAGCAAAACGCCACACTTTCCCGAAGTTCTTATCGTTTACCTTATTATATTTAGTAATGGCAGTAACGAAAAAAACGAAAATGGAGACTACTTGCTATATCTTAATAATGATCCTAGTAGACAAACTAATTGCTGCAATAATTTATACAACAATTTTCATGATTTTGAAATAAGTCCAGACACATCGGAACAGCACTGGTATTCCTTATCATGGCATTGTCAGTGCTTTCATTCATAACTTATTTTGTAATGACGATACTACTAGAAGTAAAAAAAAAGTTTGTTGATATTTTATTTATTTTGATGGAAAAAATATTTTTATAAAACAACCTCTATTTTTCTTGTTCCTTCTCACTTGGTACAAACGATATGTCAATATGACTTCGTGTTACTTCTTTCTACAGTTTTTTCTGTCTTTCCAACGAAAGCCAAAAATATTTTGGGCCCATGGAGGCGTTCGAGCGCCGTAGGTGCGATAAACCGGGAGTTGAACGTCCGTTACGACAACGACATCGACATCGATCTACTGTTATTCTCGACTATCGAATTAACGTCCACCCTGGATGATTTACTTGAATTAATAAGCGTCCAGTATGTAATAAGCGTCCGCCTTGTAAAATCTGTTTAATATTAATAAGCGTCCACCATGAAATAAGCGTCCACCTTAAAATTTCCTTAAATGAGGATTTTCAATTATGGGCTCTGCTGTATGAAATTTAATTTCTGAATTTCGAGGTTTCTTAATTGTTCGACTGGGAGAAATGGCTAGGAGTAGACAGAAAAATGTCTGATATTACATCAAAATAGTACAACTTAAACTTGAAATCAAATAAACGTCCATGATGGAAAAAGCGTCCACCCTGGAATTTTCTTCAGGAATTAATTAGCGTCCGCGATCAAATAAGCGCGTCCAGGGTGGAGTTTTTTTCGGGAAGAATAAGCGTCCATGCCTGCTAATTCGATAGTCGAGAGTATTGTTTGGGTTCAATACTGTTGAATGTTTTGTTCAAACTTAGAATACTGACAATAAGTCTAGATAACCAATAAGAATCTTGATACTGTTATATTCAACCAACCAAATGGAAAAATGAAATAATGTTTTTGAAGAATTTCCCTAAGCTAAAATAAAAAATTGATATGCATTACTTCTTTCATTATTTATTAAATTTTGTACTTAGAATTAACAACCTTTTCAATGGACAATATGGAGAATTCGAAGTATTTCATCTACAAAGAATAAATCGAGTGAAGAAATTAAAGATTACATAGAAGGAAAAATTGAATTATGAACCTGCATATTTTTTTTCTTGAAGTGAATAAATTATCCATTTGACGTTTTCATTTCATTCGCATAGAATTTAGTTTTACACAATTTCATCGAAAAATTGAATCAATTTAGCAATCTTAAGAATATTTATGGGGGTGTTGAAAATCAGTACTATGATTCTATCATATTTCGATATATTCTGCACTACAGGACGCCAGTGTACTTCTAAAAAGATCTTCGTTAATAATTGATTTCACAGTTTAAAAAAGTGTCACTGTGAATGAACAGTATCTGCCCAAATTTAGCTGCCTCGAATTGCAGAAATCAAAGATTCAAACCGCTTCTTTAGTTCACAAAAGCTTTTATAAATTAAAAATGAAGTAGAGAGGTGAGCCACAATCCGTGCAACGCCAGCATACGTACGATTTGCAGATTCATTTGAAAAGAGAGCGGAATGGAAAAAATCTTTTTTATACGAAAAGATACATCATTTGGCTACACGAAGATCTGAAAATTATGTAGTGCAAAAAAGATCTTCGTTAATTATTGATTTATCAGCGCTTACTATCAATACGCTTAAGAATAATCAGTATAAATGCATCTGTTAGTAACCTAGTCATTGGCGTAGCTAGAACAAAATAAGTGGGGGTGTAAAATGTAAAAAATACCGACGGAAAATATTGCCGCCCACCATCGTTTTAAGCGTCGGTAAATTGGATCTGAGCCTGTAAAACAGACTATTTTGCCGACGAGAATTTTGAGTCTTACCGACGAGTCTCAAAAATATAGGGGGTGTAACACCCCACCCCCCACCCACTCCGGTAGTTTCGTCACTAAACCTAACCTTTCAGGAGCAAACTATTTATACGTCTTTGCGTATAATATACACTAATCAACACACGTAAGAGGTAGACGTCATATTTCGTAGGCTAGCAAACTAATTTTGTCGACCTAGAAACGGCTACTCCATCGAACTTTCAAATCGCATAAAAAAACAGCATAAAAAATAAGGTACAAAAGTGCTTTTATGCTATCCACAAGTTGATATTAGCTGGTCGTTCCAGCTGATTTACAATCTCCGACCGATTTTTTACACAAAATGCTCTGAGGCCACAAAAGTTGAGAAACGGAGCTCTAAACATCGAGAAAAAAAACACACTATTTTCACTTACCTCTCAAAATAATTTTAGTTATATGGCTCGCTATATGGATTATGAATGTTTAGAGGTTGTATGGTAAAACTAAGTAAAAAAAAAACATACATTTCGGCCAATAGAGCTCGCATATAGCCATTATTGGTGTTTTACAAGCCGTGTTCGGGGTGCGATAGAAAAGTATTGGCGAACAGTAAACTGACGTTTTCCTTTGAAAAATGCTCTTAATAACTAGAATAATCACATTTTTATCACACCTTGCCGATATTTAAGCCTGGGCAAGCATTAGAGAGATTTATTTCAAAGTCGGAAAAAACCGGCATAATTCGGTCTCACAGTGCCTTATCTCACCCGAGTTTGATTGGTGATATCTATTATTTCAAAAACAAGATTAATAGGTAATTTTGCAGTGCTCAAAAAATCATTAATTATTGATTTCTCAGCGCTAATCAATGAGCTTTAGAATAAACAGTACAAATGCCTCTGTTAAAGATCTGCAGCTTCAAATTTCAGGAGTTAATTATTCATGTGTTTTTACGTGTTTACATGTTACTGAAAAAAGCCAACGTAGCAACTGTATCATTATATTGACGATGGCAACAGCACTAGACGTTCTGAGCAAAGATATATATAAGGTAATTATTTCACTGAGAAATTGTAGAACAAATGCACGTCATACTTTTGTATCTATGCTAATATCATTTTGATCTTACTCCACTGTTCAAATTTTCTTTGATTTCAATTTGGTATAACCCTCGACACCCGAACACAATTTTAGCGCTTTGAGCCTTCTTTTTTTTTCTAAATCATACTTAAATCTTCTTTTTAACCAATATTATATTAAAACTCTTGATAACATGATGAAATATATTTGATATATTTTGCAGTGCAACTACATTTTCAAACATTATTCAACGATATTCATATCTAAATGATAGATAGATAGATACATAAAAATAATGATATTCATTAGAAAAAATTAAAAAACGAGAAAAGTTAATCCATGTATGTCACTGGAGACCAATTACCATACAATCGTCAATTCACGACTTTGTTACTCCTCCTTATAGTTATTACTTGGTCGCTTCTCTCTCTGCCACAGTAAATACTGGTTCCCTCGAGTCGATGCAGCAAGCATCTCCACGTCTTCCACACTGATGTCCTTGAGGGCATTACAACTTCCTAAGTGCTTTCCAACCGGTGCCAAATGCTTTCAGAAGCGCACCAATATTGTTATAATTGTCTAAGATGACATTAGCTGGATTTCTAACATCTCGTTTGTTTTTCTAAATGGAAGATAATGATGGCTTATTTGTCAACCTTACTAAATAATATTTCATAAAACATGACTTACTCGCACATTTTATTTTTTGTCCGATCAATGACAGGTTTCCGTTCAACTTATATTATTTAAGAGGAACTCATATATCTTGTTTTTATGGTCATGTGCAGTGGCGGATCTGGAGTGACTTCAGTGTCTTCATGAAGACACTCATTTTTGATAAGAGAAATTTTTGGGGTCAGTTTATTATTATTTATGACATAACTGGCCCTATAAGTTGTTAAACTTGGTTCAAGAAAGGTCCTGAAGTAGGGTTTTCTATGCGTTTTCAGTGCTTCAAATTTCTAAATTTCCCACAATTCCGGGTAGATATTATTTTTGAAGACACTCAGGAATCGGACTAGATCCGCCACTGATGTGCGTTAGTTTCTCTCAGTTTGAAGTCCGATACTTCAATTTAAGTCGGAAATTTTTTTTTAGCTTTTCTACTTACTCTAGATTCGACTTTTATTGATATCCCTGGATCAAACAAATACATCACTTGCAAAGCAAATCGATAACTTGCTTTTTATTGGTTACTTCATCAACCGCAAAACATCTTTGATTTTTGTTCGTTGTATTTGGCCGTTTATAGACATAATCAAATAATATCGTCAATTATTTTTACTGAGTAGCATAAATTACCAAAGAAGAACTGCTAGTATAAAAAAAAAAGAAGGAAACATTAACAGCAGCTCAGCTGGTCACACGAAGGCCTCCTTCGGTGATAAATTCAATAAAAAGTTGGGTTACTTGATTTATTGTAACCAAAAAAAATCAGTTTGTCAAGGTTGACATTCAAAGAGTCAAGTGTACTAGTACTTTTGGAAAGAAAAGCAATCTAAGTTTTGGTTCAAAATAGAAAGTCTTAACGTTTTTATCTGATCATTATTATTTTTTTCATTTATCCAGTCAGTTAGGCCAAGCTTAGTTGATCTTGAGATTTGCGTCACTAGGAAGAAAGGTCCAATGCGCAATGCCTTTTACTTTAAATTACTTAATGCTCGAGGTCTTCACTGCGTTTAATATACAACAAAAAAATCCCTAGTTGAACATTTCATTGGCATGTTTACAATTGATGATAAATGTAAGATGATAAAGAAAAAACAATGGACAAAAATATTTTCTTATGTTTTGCAAGTTAAGATTAAGAATGATTTTGAAGTATAATGAGAATTGTTTCATAAATCATAACTCTGCTAATCGATGCGAGCGTGTGACGAACATCTGAAGATAAATTTAGCTTG
>JAUKPT010006015.1:0-10082 GCA_032273505.1 Nanomia bijuga | reverse complement strand
AGAGCAAACTACATGCTATTACCTACATTCCCTGAAAATTGCAAGTCCATACCATACATAAAAGCCGAGATATGATATTTTAAAGAAAAGAAAACATGAAAAACTGGCCTATGATAATTTATCATGAACCTCGAGTTGAAAGTCCGTAGGCTATGGTTCCTATAGTCTATTTCAAAATATGTTAACAACTTTGTAACTTTATGCGATAAAAGCTTCAATTTTTAACCGGTTTTGTTGACTTTTTCATCAAATGAAAGTAGGGAATAGGTAGATTAGGATGACATCTGTTTTGTCTAAATTAAAGTAGAAAAACATAACGAAAATGAAGATTGAAGTTTTTGAAAATCCTGAACGAAGAAGTTGCAGACAATGAAAATTACATATAAGGAATTCTTAAAGCCTTGACGATCGATTGGTGTATTCATCGTGACTACAGCTCTTTTAGTTTTTAAGTTTTTGAGCAGGGGGCTATATAGCTCCCTGATTTATCACAAACCAATAAACTCCTGATAAAGAGACTATGCATACATATCGACCAACTATATAGCTTTAATTTCCAACCATAAATTCTGCTTATCAACCGTTTTTTCGCTGGTATCAGCGTTTCCCTGAGAACACTCTGAAATTCTCATGAAATTACATCCTTCCTTGGATAATATTGATCAAAAATCAAAAATCACCAAAAATCACCAAGTAAACTATATATATCCTGATCAAAAAACATAATGGCAAGTTTAATAAGACTTTACAATAAACTATATACAGTACATGAATAACATTCGTACAACTTCATACAACATCTTATTAATAGAAACATAGTATAGTTAATATGTACGGAATAATTGATATTTCACTGAAATCCAAGGTATTACCTTTGACAACGGCATGCGTAGGGATAGTTCCAGTAATCCAAATTTGACAATTTTTTGGGAAAAGAGTCAAGTTAGATGGAAACTAAAAGACACGGAATGAAAAATTCATATTGCAAATGGTTCTGGATATATTTAACGGTTAATGATGGGGTTTATTTAGTTTATATGTAAAATAGGGTTGAAACTGCTTTAGATCGATTTGCAAACCAGATTTGGAGTCATGTAGTCATGCCGAATTTGAAGTCATTTGCAGCACCCTTTACAGCGCTATTTGAATCTATTTTGAATTTAATTGTTTGTAAAAAAGCTTATTATGGTATAAGAATTCAAACAAAGAAAACTAATCTAAACTATGTATCGTTGCTTTTTTTACCGCTCTACAAATATACCCCCTTCGACAGTTTTTGTATTTGTATGTTTATCTGTTACTTTTCGTGCAAATATATTTGCCAAGGATTTTTTCTCTGAATCAAAGTATATTTCGTCTGTGGTAGGACGTGTGATAGGACGTCGAGATAAGTGAAAAAAAGCATTATAGCGTTATCTCATTAAAGAAGTTAGAAGATAGAATTTCCTGTAGTGGGAAAATCAAGCAAAATGATGAATATGACGATAGGTGTTGATAAATAAGAGGACCAGCAAAAGAACCTAGTGTAACACATTGTCTTAATTCTTACTCGTGGATAGAAACATATCGTAAACGTTTTGCGTAAGTCATTAATTGTGTAATATTTTGCTGTTTCTACAACCCTTGTTCTTTTTTAGCTCTTAATTTAAATTTAAATTTAAACGATGAATATCTAATAGATCTGGGTACCTATCTTCGAGAATTGGTACACTTACAAAAAAGAGAATTTAACTCAAATAGACAAATTTTAGTCTTATTGATAAACATCGTAAAAATGATTAATGATGAGGGTTTTTAAGTCTAATCAAAGTTATGATATGTTAGCTCTAATTTCTAAGCTGCTAATAAAGTTTTAATTAGCTAAGACTAAAGATGCATTGAAAAAATATAAACCTACCGGATTTGGTTTACTGCGACATCCTCGATATCGAAACGCCAGGCAACTTGGTTTGGTCTCCACTTTGAACTTGATTAAGATGAGAACGAACATAACAAGACAAGTATGCATTGTGTACGCAAATTTCTACTCAATTTTGGTGCTCTACACTGTCCTTTAAACAACATATAATCTTACTTCTAATTTGGTTTAACCAATGACAAAATCCAGTAATTCACTCCTCTAAAAAAAGTTTGGAAAACCATGGAATTTCGTCAGAATTTCAATTCACTCAATAGGAATGTAGAAAATCCAAAAAATGTACAATACATTCCGAGAAAGAAGGTTTTTAATCCATGAAAATCAATAGTTTCGATTATTTGTAAAAATATAATGAGTTTTAAATCGTTGTTGGAATAATGAGAATTAAGGATAAGAGCTACTAATGGTTTGATAACGACCATACATGTTTAAGATTTATCTACGAAAAATGATATATGTTTTAGATTGAATGGACTTTCGTGAAGCCATAGACCATATGTCTATTATTTTGAAATTTCTTGAAGTAATTAAACCTCCCGTGGTCTAATTTATTATTTACCACGTTTTTCTTTATTATAATAGTATGCTCAGGTTATCATGAGATTTATTAAAATTTCAATATATCAAGTTAAAGAAAAGTTAACAGAAATTTGTGACTTGTGAAAATATCCACTAAGTATTTTTAACTTAGCCTCAATTATCCTCAAAATCTATATAGATGGCTTGAGTCTGAAAGCGGGGGGAAGTCACTATTCAAGAATCCTGCACGCTTCTGTCGGAAATTCTTTTCAAAACTAATATGAATTCTACCAAAATTCCCATGACTATACCCATGAATTTACCCACTCCTAAAATCTACATAGTTGATATAATTTAGCACTTTTATACGCTTTATGGTAAGTGTGTATCACAAAGTGTTTGTACAGTGGACTCTCTATAAACCTCTATAACTCGACTCTCTATGACTCGAACGATTTTGCTGGCACGGTGAACTAACAAATTCTCATAGAAAACTCTCTATTACTTAAATCTCCCGTTAATAAGGGATACTTAAAAAAATAGCAATTCAGTATTTGGGTTACTGGTCGTAAAGCCTTCCGTAGAAGTTCGAGCTTTGAAAGTGCAAGACTTTTCACAATAAAAGAGAGGTCACGCAACGCTTTTTCAAATTAAAGTTCGAGTCTTCTAATTCAATGGACCTTTCCGTAAATAACGTCATGTTTGCATGGCCATATGGCGAACGCTTCTCTACTAACAAAATCTAAATGTTGATTTTAAAAAATTGTTTTGTTTACATTTCGAGCAGCTTTTGCCTCGTTTTCATGTAAAATACTATTCGTTGATTTATTACGGAAAAGTGTATTATATACGAGGGGTCGGCTTGGAGTTCTCTAGTTCCGAAGGGTCAATGTTCCGAAGTTCGATACTCCGAAGATACTCAATTTTTAATCCGAGGGTCCTATGTTCCAAAGGTTCTATATTCCGAAAATCCAATATTCCGAAGGTATAAAATGTTGTCACTTCACGTGATATACTGGTAATATACTGGCAATATGTTAAAAGAAATAAATTATGTAAAATAATAACAAATTATAGAACCTTTGGGACATTGGTCCTTCGGAGCATCGGACTCTTTGAAAACACCTTATCCAAGATTTTATACCTTCAGAACATCGAACCTTCGGAACACTGAACCTTCGGAACTTAGAACCTTCGGAACACAGAAACTTCGGAACATCGATCCTTTGGAACTAGAAAGTTCAGAACATTGACCCTTCGAAACATAGAACCTTCGAACTCCGAACGGTCACCATATATGTCCTTATTTAAATCTAATCTAAGCCTTGATATCTCTTTATCTTCATCATTTAAACTATGTAAAAGGTAAATGCGCAGCCAGATAAATAATGCAGATCAATCTAGTCTTCGTAATCCTTTTAATTTTGCAGAAAATTTACATAGTTCTTAGTGATGATCGTTAGCTAAGCATAACCTGTGTAAAAACTACCAAATGTTTCATTATGATATTAATTATTATTATGATAATATTTTACACATCTAAATATATCATATCATATAAATTTATATGATTTCATCTTCAAAGAATTGCTAGAATTTGTCATTGGCCCAAAGTAAAAATACAAACCTCTGAAAGAATTTCTCATTTTTAAAGATATTTTTACGTGGGTAGATTATTTTCCCCCTTTTCAGGTCACGTGATTAATGAGGATTTTAATCCCAAAACGTTCTTTGAATGGATTTACAAAAATATAAAAGCGGATTATAAGTAATTGTTTAATCAAATTTGAAGTACGTACATAAAAGCGTAATATCCTCAAATGCCATAAATAACTAAATAAGCAATACACTGAGCAAATGATTATCCGAAAAAAGTGATTCAACGAGGAGAGGCTAAATCTGATTGTGTCTGGTTGAAATTTTGATATTAAAAAGACTTTGCCGGTATCAACGTTATCCTTATCTTCGAATTTCCACAGACCATCGATTACATCTATGTGGGTAAACCAATAATCGATTGATTGTCATGTCCGGAAATCGTTCACTTTTAACAAAAGTGGCCATGGTTTATTGCTGTGTAGTTTTAGAATACCTCGAGAAAAGTAATATCACCGACTGTACAAACCTCGTCAACATTCTAGAGAAGGAACCAAAACGAACTCTACTTAAAAGAGGGAAATCCTATGAAACTAAAATATGCGACGATGGCTCAGAACTAAGCAATAGAGGAAATGCCAGCAATCTCTAGCAACTAAACTCAAACGTCACCGTGTCCCTAACATCGATGACATCATAACCACGTGACTTGAAAAGACGTGACCTTGACGTTAGAGTCTAGACAAGGAAACATTTTCCCAGACAGACAGACAGACAGACAGACTGCCTCGCCCCTCAAAGTGAACCCCACCCCTGAAAGTTAAAGTTCATTGGATTAAATTGAAATTTGACACAGGTAAAATAACCTATACGGGAAATCCGAAAATAACAGTCCCAAATCCTAAAAAAAAACAGACAAGCAGACATACAGCCCCACGCCTCAAACTAAAGGTCATCGTATTAACTTGAAAATTGGTACGGATACTATAATCAATACGGGGAATCCAAAAAAGGGGCAAAAATCCCCCAAACTAGGTCCAAGTCCCCAAAAATAAAAGTCATCGGATTAAGCTATTTTACAGCAAGCATCTTTCCACTCCCCTCGTCTACAGTCATGAGAAAAAAACACGAACAGTCCCAATCATTTGCATCTAATTTATTTCTTGCTTTTTGTATCTTTTCTTCGATATTGTCCTCGTATTTCTTTATTGTATGTTCAATTCTAGCGCAAATTGGTAAATCATCTATTTCATCAACGTGCGACTCGATCTTTTGAATGAGCTCATCATTTTGCATATCCAAAAGAGTTTAATTAATACCTTAACTACGTCACGAATGCTGCAGTCTCTGCAGTCACATTTCGAATTTTTTCGATCTTTACCCAGTTCAAATCAAAAAGTTTTGTTTTTATCGCCAATGACATGAACAATTGTATCGTTGTTCTCATCGAGTGTATGCTCAATAGCTATAGGTATATATATAGCACTTGAAATACGATCCATTATTTGATTAAACAGTTCATCATCTTTACATAAATAGATCAATATAACCTTCGAATACTTCGATCGGATCATCAATAATCGACGTCAAGATGGCTAACTTTTCCCACAAAAAAACATCACCATTAGGACATTCGCCTTCTTGGTCTGAATCTTCGAATTGAACACTATCGTTGTTTGATTCAAGATGCCTTTAAGAAAGTGTATAAGGAGAGTATGAAAGTGTACGAGAGTGTATTTAGAGTGTATCTTAGAGTGTACGACAGTTTATTTAGAGTGTATCTTAGAGTGTATGAAAATGTAAGAAAGTGTATTTTAGAGTGTATGAAAGTGTACAACAGTGTATTTAGAGTGTAGGAAAGTTTATTAGAGTGTATTTAGAGTGTATCTTAGAGTGTATCTTAGAGTAGAGTGTACGAGAGTGTATTTTAGTGTAAAGTATACCTTATAATGTATGAAACGTTCTTGAATTTTGATATAAATATAAGAACTCGAGTGTTTATTTGGGTTATTGTCATTTGGTCGTGTTAAAGGAAAGATCTCGGGGAAGTGTAAGGGCTGTGATAAGCAGCTAACGAGTCAACAATCATTACAGAATCACAAGCATAGATTTAAAGGATATGCTCAGCTCGGTGATCATGATAAAGAAAGTCCTACTGGAGAGAAAAGAAAAGTATTTGGATCATTTAGTAATAGTCCCGTTCTTCTTCATAAACAGAAATGATATCAGTCTAAAAGAGGTAGATGAGAACAATGTTATTGATGGACAGATTAGCATGATATGTCAAGAAGGTCTTAAAGAGCGGTTGTCTGATCAGACAGTCTTAAATTCAGAAGACCGAATTGGTAGTTACTCATTGAATCCTCAAAGTGATGCACAGACCCAATACATTTGATAGCAGTAACGAGTCAAGTATGAATGAACTCGATGAGGATTAGCAGTTACTCTTTGAAAAAATCTCCTACTGATGCACCACGGCAAGAAAATAATGATTCAACTATGGAAGAAGAAGACGAGGATAATATTAGCAGTTACGCATTGAACGAACCAATTATACGGAAACCTTGCATTTGGCTTCCACCGAACACGCGTGCAATCATTGGTGGCAAATATGGCTGTGGAAAACGACCTTGTTGAGTCATTTACTATTATCTCCAAACATAATGAATTATGATATTTTGATTGTTTGTAGTAGAAACCTCATCAGCCAGAGTACGGAGTAATGCAACTTGGTTTTGACAAGGTTTTATGAAACACTCAAATTGATGGTATGATTCGAATGAAAGATGATATGAGAGAACAGTATCGTAGTATCGAACATTTCCTCGATGAATACTCGGGAAGATGCAAAGGTGATGCTGAAGTGGTTTTTATTGACGATGTAGCAAAAATACCGGATCCTAGTGAACACGATGCTAGAAGAAAAAGTTTACTAGTTTTAGATAATGTCATGCTGAGTCCCAATAACAAATTAGATGCGTAATTTACGAGGGGAAGACACAATAATGTGAATGTTATTTATATTACACAGTCGTACTCTTGATGGAAACATGTTTATCTCTTTCAAGGAAGATCGAAAAAATCTAACACACATTTTCAACGATCATTGCGCTGGAGATGGTATACCCTGTAATACTTTTTGTAATTGGTGTAATGAAGTTTGTCAGAAAAGTAAACACAACTTTGTAACAATAGATTTGACAAGACCTGTCGATTTCGAATTGGTTGTGTGGTAAATGTATGAATAATTATTCAAGCCGAAACTATGCATTGAAATATCACAGATGTAAGGAAAGACCTGCTAATAGTCGACGAGTTAAGGATCCACCTCACTTACAATACATGTTTAAATGTAAAGTTAAGAAAGCTGCTGATGCTACTTAACGAGAGGAGAGGAAAGATGCTTGCTGTTAAAGAATTGTCTAATCTAATCGATAATGGAATCATTCGAAAAGAGACATTAAACAATAGACAGAAAAAATGGATCGAGTTGTACCATTCATTGCCAATATGTTATTATTCATAGTTGAGTTGGGCAACTGAAGCGAATTCAGACTTACGCAGACAATGGTAGGATATATCAATATATCATTGTAGAAGAAAATATAAAATGTAATTCTTGCGTACTTTCTATCGTTTTAGTGGTCATTTCCCATTGTTCCATTGATTGTAATCTGACACTTTGAGACAGAAAATTATATTTGTGGTGACTCCAGTGAGCCACCAATTCGAAAATTCTCAGCTCAATCCATTATTTGGTGACCTATTATAGAAAATCTACGGCCTCGATTTACTAACCATGCCAATTTCTATTATAATCTGACCTTGTTTAACAGGTGGTCATACCATTGATAATTAATGAGGTGTATCAATTAGGCTAGAATAAATATCATAGTTGCATTCCATATCCCTTAATTAGTAGCTGTACCGATTGTCAGCTTAATCCAACGACTTTTATTTTTGCACTTTTCCCATTGTTTCTAGATTTTGAGATGGTCATTTTTGGATTCCCCGTATTGATTTTAGTTTCCTTGTCTAGACTGTGACGTCAAGGTCACGTTGTTCAAGTCACGTGATTATGGCGTCATGGTTGCTAGGGATGCGGTGACGTTTGAGTTTGGTTGCTAGGGGGTACCGGTATATTGCTGGCATTTCCTCTACTTAAGAATCCTCCGCCAAGTGAGAAATATAACTTATAGAAACACCCAGAGAGATAATTCGAAAAAGATTTGATCAGTTACGAAAACCAGCATTACAAAGATCAAGCTGTGAAATTAAATTATGCATAAAAGGCAATGAATACTGAGAATATGTAAAGAATCAATTTCTTATAACAGACTAAATGAACAGATCTGCCCTGGTTTAAAAATCACTTTAATATTCATTTTGCTCATTGCTTGCGATTGGTTTAACCTCTTGAAAAAATCAGAAATCCACCTGAATATATTAATCGTTTAAAAATAGTGGTATAGCCTCTTCGCAATAGATATCTCAAGCTAAAAATCTAGGTATAAAAGGTCCAGAAAAGCCAAGAAAACTGCAACGGATATCCCGCTATAAAAATATAATAGCAGTCTGTATGAAAGTGAGGCATACAGCGATGAACTGGTATCTTTGAACAAGAAGACACGAAAGCTAATTATACCTGATACGTATATGAAAAAGGACAACTATAACTGCACTGCACAAAAACAAAAGGAAAGGAAAGCTGTAAGAACTATGGAAGGCTTAGTATAGGCGGCATACCTCTTAAGTTAGAAATGGCTATCATTCTTGAACGTATACGACCATGGTATAATATACAGCTCCTACCGAATCGAAACGGATTTCCTGAAAACTTCGGAGGCCCTACTGCCATCTTTTCTCAATTGAAATATTGCAACGAGAATGAATGATTGGTTCGTCCGAAACTGGTTACGAAAGGGGAATCAGATTACTTCTATCAAGTTGAGTCGAGTCGAGCAAAAAAAAGATGTATCATACCCAAATAGCGTTTTAATAAAAACAAAACAAAGAATTCTCCTTTCTCAACAACATCGCGCGGCAGTCGATCGATGGATTTTAAGCTATGCAGCTATCAATATATACGCAATACGACTAATAATGAAGCGTAGAGAAAGAGATGTACAATAGCGAAATTAACAAATTAACAAATAAAATGTAGTGAGCGGACGTGTTTATGCCGCTTGTTATACTGAAATAAACTTTCGTAAATTATAGATTGAAATGATATTAATTTATGGATAAAAAGTATATGTTTCGTTGGTGGAATATACTATGATTATATGTTGCTAATTACGTTCCAGGAGAAGGAGTTTACGTGGTGTTTTGGTCTGTTTTAAAAATTATATATTATATCGGATATTATTACACATACTATACACAAGTTTACGGAAACATCTATAGAATTTCAGGAATGTTATAAAATTTGAATACTAACACAAGTTTTATGTACCTAGTAATTAAGCAAAATGCCAGCATGTGCTCTATGTAAAGAAGTTAAGACTAAATTAGATGTTAAGAATCTATGTGCAGTATGTCGACCGAAATGCAGTCAATCGAGCAGTGATCAAAGTGTCTCATTATTGGAAGATGTAATGGGAGAATCTTTTGATCTCGAATCACAGTGTAACATTACGATTCGGGATTTACTAACGATCGTTAGAAAAGCCATTAGTGTTGAACTACTACCCATCGGTGAGAAAATTGATATGATAAACACACAGCTCACCCAATTAAAAGCCGACGTCGCCGACCATGGCACTAAAATAACGCAAATTAATACGGCAAAGAATCTATTGAAGTAAGAGCTGTCTTCCTAGATATTTCTAAGCCTTTTGATAAAGTATGGCACAAGGGATTACTTTTTAAACTTAAGCAAAATGGTTTTCGAAAGTTATCTCCAAAACCGTCAACAGCGTGTTGTCCTGGATGGTTATTGTTCTGAGAATACTGAAGTCAGTGCAGCGGTTCCCCAAGGTTCGGTTCTTGGTCCCTTATTATTTCTGATATACATAAACGATCTCGAAGTCGACATAAAATCTAAAGT
>JAUKPT010006014.1:0-10082 GCA_032273505.1 Nanomia bijuga | reverse complement strand
AATAATAAAAGTCAGAAAAGGACAAGGCTTTATCTTTTTTCATTTTTGAGTTATTGAACAAAAACCAGCAGGGGGGGCGGATTCCGCCCCCCCCCAGTACGTTTAGGGTTAAGAATATTAAGGAATTTTATCACCTTCCTTCCCTCCTAACATCAATTGACGCGACTTGGGTAACAAAATTAAAGTATGAGCCAACTCCTTAGTATCAAAAAAACCATGGAGAGAACACCTGGTTTAATTAGACACCTCGTTTTCAAAAAGAACCTTATAACGTTGACCATGTTTTGCAGTATAAGTCAATGACACATGTTCATTTAAATTGATCATTAAAAAAAGAAATAGAGAAATAGAGAAAATCATTATAAAAACTAGAAAAATATATGTACCTTACCTTAAAGGAAGAGTTGTGAAAATATAATGATAAAAATTAAAAAAATAACATGTTTTTGATAACAAAAGAAAATTGATCAATTTTCATTAAAAAGTAATCAAATAAATAGATTGCATACCGTTAAAATGATTTAATTAACGACCTTGTTTACTTAGGTAATGAGGACGGATATTAATGGAAAGAGATGTGAAAAAGAGACATTTGATATCAATTCAAAAAAAACATCCCGTGGGTTAATTTCGTCTTTATTTGTCGTCTTAATTCGTCAAGAAATCAAACATATAGGTCATGCTAACATGTCCAAAATTAACGACAAACATTTCGTTTTTTTAAATGTCTGTCAGATTTCACGCCTATAGCAATAGCTAGGTGAGACTAAATCCTTGCCCTGACGATAATTTATATGTACAACAGAAAAAGAAACAAATTGTTAAAAGAAATTGCATTAAGAATTAAGGGAAACGCACATGGATAATTAACATATTAGACATATTAGAGGCAGATATACATAAATTCACTAGCTAACTTTATAATCTTGACTTTTCACCGACAGAAGTAAAATTGGTCAAATATCTTGATTTCCGGGTTATTTTCAGCCTATATTTACCAACATTTAACTGGATTTTTATGATTGTTAAACACCACGTCGTCATTTCTCACTGGTGTGTATGGGTGACTCCCTAGATTTTTAACGTGATGAATTTGGTGGATTTATATGCTACCTGGTATAATATTTTGCTGCATTTTCCTGTCATGATGTCATTATAAATGTATCGAAAAACCTTTGTCTCAAAACCATATGATGGCCCTTTCTCAAATCCATTAAAATATGATCTGAATAATTAAGGAAGATCTCCTACGATACATTATTTTGAAGACGCCAGCTTTATTTTATAATTACTTCCATATATATATATATGTAGAAAACCCTGTCAATCAAGTACTAAAACATGACGTCAGTAACTCCAAAATAGATGAAATTCAGTAGAGATGTTTTCTTATAACAACATTACCCTATCCTGAAAAAATCAGCATTATATCGTCTTCCAAACAAGAATATATTTGGTGTTCGTTTTCGGTAAAAAAAACTTTCGACTTCAGGGTCTAATTGCCCAGAAATTTTGCAGAAAGGTGGTAGATAACTAACTAAATCAGAAAAGTGCACATAATTTTACCCTTCACAAGTTATGAAACAAAAAATTGCAAGAGCACTTTGTGCCCCTCCCCCAGTATGTTTCGGGTTTATATAATAAGAATCTCTCATTAAAAAGAAACAATTTTCAGAAATAAGAGTTAAAAAAAACAATGAAAATACATAGCGTTTTGTTTAATTGTTTGTATTATAATATTTCTACTATCATTAAATGACAATTTGATTGATATAAATAAAGAGAATCAATATTATTCCAGCATAAGGAAAAGAAAGTACAAATAAAAAATAATGAAAAACAGAACAAAACCTTTTTTGTCAAATTCACATTCCAAGAAAAACAATCAAAGATAAAAGGTTTTACGCAAAAGATCTTTCTATTTTGACACTTTTAACAAAAACTGTTTTAAGACAAGAAGAACGTCATAGATTTTTTTATACTTCAGTTCACCTAAAAAATAACAATGTCCGTTGTTGTTTGACAACATCACCAGCTTTAATAAACATTTTTCCAGGCACTTGAAGTTATTTTGAGAATATAAAATCAAGTATGTATTCAGTAATCTTGTCCGTATTATGGTTGGAAATTTTCATATAGAATAAACAAACCTCAATAATTCATTCTCAACATAATTCTTGATCCAATAAATATAATAAGATACTTCATAATTGTAAACAAATATACATCATAGGGATCAACCCCTTCAATATGTCTCCGTTTTATCCAACTTTGGATTCGGACTCGGATTAAGGTAGAATTGTTGATCATTTCTGATGCAACCATTTACTTCTGCTTTATTTATTGCCCATCTTTTCTCAGGGGTATATATTTCATCTATTCTCTTGTTTTTGAAAACAGGGTGAAAACGTCCATAAATATAAAAAAACAAAAAGAAAACCGAGCAAACAATAACTGAATTTTAATCATTTCTTAATGAAAAATTCAGAATTTCTAAAATTTGGGCTAAATTGTCTTTTTCTTCATTCTTGACAGGTTCTTCATAATCAATTTTTTTTCCTGGAACGAAAAAAAGTGAAGAAAAATAAATGGGGTGTTCAAAATATCCCAAACATGACTTTTTGCTTACAGTAAATTAAAATTTTCTAATACAAAAATAAGGGCTAATAAAACCAACACATAAAATATTGATAAATGGTACTATCATTATAAAATAAGAAAATAAATATAAAAAAAAAATGTAACCTTAATTCTTCTCACAAATCAACTCAATAAGACTGGGTTCCATTAGTTCAGGTTCAATGCATCTATGAATAGCACTGTTCACGGATTCGTCCAATAAAAAACTAACAACATTTTCATCATTGACAAAACGCCATAAGAACAACTGCAAGTAATGGGTGTCCACTTGTATCTGCTGTAAACCAAATTTACTAAAAGTACGGAGCCGAATACACTCCATTAACGATTTCAACGCGATTTTTATCACACCCGTTAGAACAGACACTCGAGAAAATTCAACTGACGTAAATACCTCGATTCGTTCCGAGAAGAGCTTCTGAATGTTATTCATCAAATTCGTATCGATATTCGGGTTGTTCCCGTACGTGAACTGACCACGTTGTACTGACTGCCGAGACATACCGTAAGTCTGTGTAAGCTTACTCGAATCCGAACTATTCGCTTTTTGAACGCCTTCCCCGAACAACAATCCGACTTGCGAATCCATTTTCGTAATGTCTTCGACGACCCGCTTCATGACACCGCGTACGGTCCGCGGTTCGCTCGTATTCAACCAATCACGCGTCTCGACGCTTTTACGCATCATTTGCGAGATGGAGAGACCTTGAGAGCTGACGTAACAATTCAACAGGTCTTGTGAGACGGTTTTGTAGCCAATCAAAATATCCGTCAACTTCGTCACCAAACACCCCTGTCGTATCTCCTCGTCAATCGGGAACCACTCTTCGACGATCTTGAGGAGCATGTTAACGATTTTCTCGTTGAAATCGTAACATAAGCGACAGAGAATCAAGAGGAAGGGTGCAGGGACACTGTTGTCCTGATAGCTCTCCTTCGAAAACGTCTTACAGCGCTCGATGACGTGTTTCAAAAAGCTGACGATCAACCCCTCTTGAATGTCGTCGACACAGAATGGTCCACGGAAATACGGCTTCATGGCAAAAGTTACGTCGGGATTTATGAAGGCTTTTAGATTGAGAAGAACGACTTTCACTTGTTCCTGGATGCTCTCCGAGAACTGATTTAAAATGTCAGCAACCGACACGGACTCGCTAGTTGATGAGCGCGGGACGAGGAGAGCTTCCCGTGTATCGGTGATGATTCCAGACAGCTGCTCCTTCAAGTAAGCCGAATACTGTGCGACGCGGTTGTGTGCAGAAAACGCGACGATATTTGTGGCCGTGCGATCCATTCCTGACTCAGGCATCAGCTGATGTACAGACTGTACTTTACGGTAGAATTTATCCAGCGCACGAACGAGAATCGTATTATCTTCAGTTTGCGTTTCGAGCTCGAGTCGTTTACGAACGAATTTGAAATACTCGGTCATATTCTTCATAATGAAACTTGTCAATTTCTCGGTGGCGACTTCTTTGATTTTCACCATTTCATTCGGCGCATTAAGCTGACTCGACATAAAGAGCTCATGATAGGAAGCGATTACAAGCGAAATGTCGCCTAAAAAGCCATTACAACCACAATCCATGAATTCGAGAATATCAGTCGAGCGCACAGGCTTCTTCTCTTCGTCATCTTCCTCTTCTTCATCTCCATCTTCATTCACAGCATTCAGATCGACCTGCGCGCGAAGATTCTCAAGACTCGCGTCGACTTTATCACGCGCCAGCGAGAGAAACTCTTCACATAGAGCGCCAGCCGGTTCGTCGAGTTTCAACAACAGATCGACGCATTCCGTCAACTGTCGCGTCGACGATTTTGGGTTACGCAACTGTGCGCGTAAATGCGCCATCAAATCGACAACGATCGCTTCACAGTCCGAATGGATACCTTGAAAGGATGCCATGTGCTTATACTTGTTCAGTACATCACGTGCTTTGATGTAGTACCGAACGGCTATATCGAATTGTTTGAACTCGATGCATTTCTTCAAGCGACTCGGCAACTCGAACAGAAACTGTAATTTATGCAGCAGGGTATGAACGCCAGAGAGCTGCGCGATTTGACTGCGTTTGTCGTGTAGCGCGTTATTCACTTTATCACTGTACTCCGTCACAGCGTTCAAAGTGGCATCGAGCTTGTTCATCTCGTTCTCCATCTTCTGAAAATCGTTCTTCATTTTCTTAATAGTGTCCGTGGCGCCGATGAATTTGTTGTAGTTCTCGTAGACGAGTTGTTGCATTTCACTGTCCAGTGTGCGAATCTCCTTCACGATTTCCGCTTCTTTATCCATAAGGTCTTGCAACTTCTTCTCTTTGAAGATCTTCTGGAGATAGGTTCCGTGTTGGAAGTACGCTTCGTTGATGTCCAAGATATCTTTCTTTCCTTCCTCTTTCCCAGCGCCGTAATACATTTTGAGTAAGCCTCGTTTTCGTCGGCGATCGGCATCGTTGTCATCGTTACCTCCCCCGCCGCCATCTTCAGCCATAATTGCAGCTTAGTTGTTATGTTATTTTACTTTTCTTAGTTTATCTAAAATAGAAGAAGTAACAGAATGAATATGAAGACTAATGAATAAGCTATCAAAAGAAACTGACAATGCATGCAACCAGTTGCACTTTCAATTCATATATATTTTTCAATTTCCTGCCTTTCGTTTGTATTTTTTTATTTTTTGATATTTGTGTATCAGTGGATATAGAAAATTGGTATCATCACACTACTTATTGTCCTTGCTTTAGTTTATTTAATTTCTTTCCTAGTCCTATCTGTTCAAATTATTTTTCCTGTAACCCCCCCCCCCCAAAAAAAAAAAATAGAATAAAAAAATAACAAACAAAAAACATTTACACTTTAGGCCAAAACATGGAAAAGATTATCTAAAATAGAGCAGTATGAAAATGAATTAAGGAATTAATTAATTAATGAAATTTAGTAAAAACGGGCTAAGCTTATTCAAGGTATGGAGTTTCATGAATTCTTAGTTTGAAGACCCCGGTAGCAGCGTATGCGATTCAGCGATGATCATCGTAGACTAAGGAACTTTGAATCGCGCGGACTGACTTTACTCTACATCTATGTAGTTTACTCTTTCTTGCAGACTGAATTTTTTTTGGATAGTCTGAAAGGTAAAATTATGCGACTGGGCTGAAGACAAAACTTAAAAACCTCTAAGTAATATTGTAAGCTAGTCTATGGCCATGCTTTGATATAATACATAAGAAAAATAGGGGAGTCGTTGTCTTTTTGTTTAAACTTCTTCATAGTCTAAATTTCTCTGGGATGTTCCATTATTGTAGTAAAAACTTCTCTCGTAAAATTTAGAATGATATACAGCCTGCTACTAAAACCTGTCCATTAAGGAGAAGTAAACACTTTTTAGGATTTATTCAAGCTAAGCGAAACAATTACTGATGAAGGAAATAAGTGTAAGTGTAATAGGGTTTAGATAGAAATTAGAAAAGTAAAACAACTATCTTTTTGGACAAGATAAATATCTTTTACTCTATAATATATTAAAATATAAAAACTATCTAGATTCAACTCACAGTACAAACATACTACTACCAACATACTAAAGGAATAGCCTATTAAAATAGGTATATTTTCTGTTTGATTGATTTCAAATTACAGAAACTAAAATGTGACTGACTACTAAAAAAAATGTCACCATTTGATGAATTGTCATAACTCAAACGGCAAATATACGCAAAATGTCTAGAAATTCTTACTGCTATACAAACATACTAATTACAGGGTTCAGAATGGATTCCAAGACTTATCCACAATTTCATGAGAGAAAAGTATATTTCCACACTTTTCCACCAATATAAAATTAAATAATTAATCTCAAACAATATGCAGAAAATCAGGAAATTTCAGGATTAAGGATTTAATATTGGCTATTTTAGGCCCAATTTTTCAATTTTTCAAAAATCAGGAAAATCTCATATTTGAAAGAAAAAGGAAAAAGTTAAAATTTGGGCCATTTTAGGCCATTTTAGTGCGGTTCTTGCTGAGAAAAAGAAAATCTTTTGAACCGTTTTTGAGATAAAATAGAAACTAACTAACGGGAGTGATTTCATAGGACCGGCTATGACTTCGTCACAAGTCCAAAACTAATGTTGCAAAGTATGACAACAGACAGACAGAGGTGGTTGCATAGGACAGAGATCTATCAGAGTAGTGGAAAAAAGTATTTTCCCACAAAAATACTGTATGTTGCTGGATAATGAGCTTATGAAAGAAAAAATATGAAGTAATTCATTACCCTGCATCATAAACTGGTTGACAGGTTAATTGAGAAGACAAAATTGTCTAAACTCGTAAAATCATCACTTATAAATCATTAAGGAAAAGTTTATAAGATGTCGAACCACAAATCGCATTTTTTTCAGACAGCCACTGAGTATTGGCCTTATCAAGTAATTGCCTTTTGATATTAAAAATCCGACAATTTTATCATTTTCTGTTTTATAACCATGGTCAATTCAAAATCTTTTGTCCATTTTGTAAATTTCGATTAATTTGTGATTTACCGTTGGCTGAAGAAAATATATCAGCACATAATGTAGATTATAAGAGTAATTAAAGTTGTTACAAAAGAAACGAAGGAATCATTGAATAGTGATTAAGAAAATACAAAGCAAGGGTCAAGAATGTAATGACTTCTTTAATAAACAATGTTGTTATAAAAGAAAAGAAGGAATCATTGAATGGTTATAAAGAACATACAATAAAGTGTCAAAAATGAAATGACTTCTTTAGTAAACAATGTTGTAAAAATAAAAGAAGAAATCATTGAATGATGATAAAGATACTGTAAACAAAGTGTCAAATGTGTAATGACTTCTTTAGTAAACAATTGTTATAACGAAAGAAAAGAAGGAATTATTGAATGATTATTAAGATCCTATAAACAAAGTGTCAAAAATGAATTAACTTCTTTACTAAACAATGTTGTAAAAAAAAGAAGAAATCATTGAATGATGATAAAGATCCAATAAATAATTGTGTCAAGAATAAAATGACTTCTTTAGTAAACAACGTTTTTTAAGAAAGAAAGGAAGGAATCATTGAATGATGATAAAGATCCTATAAAAAAGTGTCAAAAATGAAATGACCTCTTTAGTAAACAATGTATTTAACGAAAAAAAAACATGGAATCATTAAATGATGATAAAGATCCTATAAACAATTGTGTCAAAAATAAAATGATTTCTTTAGTAAACAACGTTTTTTTGTGTAATCACCACAATTTCAGGAGATATGTAAAAGGGGGCATGGTGCATATATATTAATAATTGAGAAAAAAACGAAGAATAAAATTGGCAGAATTATGTTTCTTTTGTACATGTGAATAGTGCTGGATTTACGTTAATTACCCTCCAACCTTAACTGCTTACAATACTAATAAGAAAGAAGTTATTTACCGGAACTCTCCTGGTATTTAAAACGCTATTTACCTGAATTGTTCTGATAAGCAAAACGTAATATATGTCAGAAGTATGTCCTCAGACTTACTTCTGTACTGATTTTTCATCATACTTCAGACATATATAACGTTTTGTGTATCAGAACTATTCAGGTTAATAGCGTTCTACATACCTGGAGGGTTCCGGTTAATAACTTCTACCTTAAAAAAACTGCAAGACTAAGTAAATAATATACTTTTATGTTGTCATGGGTTCAGTTAAACAAACGAATATCAGAAAAATGTAAAATTGGAAAAACTGAATACTTAATCCTTTTTATCTGTTCATCGGATACAAAATTTCTAGAAAAAAGAATTTTTAAATAAAAAATCTATTTCTAACTTTTCTTTGATTTATTTAGTGTAGAAAAAAAAACTTTTAAGAAGAAGAAACTATTTTTTTCATCTTCAATAGAAAAAAATTTATGAAAAAGTTGCGACACGAAGATAGTGAATAAGATAAAAAGAAAAAAGATGTGAAAATGTGTAAAAATTACATCGAATTAGATTTTCTATCGAAAAGTTCTCAATAAAAGACGAATTACCAAATTAGGAAATCTTGAACGTTGATTTAACACCTATCGCGTGACATCACACACGCATTGTGTCATAAATATGTGGCACACGGGATAAACGTGTGTGCGGTATGTATGATGTCGCATGTCGCATATAGAAAATTGTCACGTCATTTATGGTAAAAAGACTTTTGTACTGTTAGAAGGCCCTTCTCAAACTGGGACGTCTTTTTTAAGTGGCATATGGATATGCCCCAGAAATATTTTGTTTCAAATATGAGAGGATATGACAGGTGAAGTGGGCAATACTTCGTGCAGACTCCATCGAAAATAGGAATTGAAAGAAAATGGAAAAAATGTGGTTCAAAGGATAGGGACCATTTTCGACAGATCATCTCAAGTATAAGTAGGCATACTTTACAATAAGTTGACATATTGAAAGAATATCGATTCCAAATTTGAAGTTCCAATTCTTCTCAAAAAAAATAAGTCATACAAAGCTGTAAGTGAGACAATTAAAAAAGCTCGGGAGAGTAACTTCCACTGACAGGATCCGTAGAAATAGGGGTAAAATTTTAAATTTTCCCGTAGAAATGGGTCCATAAACGTTAGTGATACATAAAAAAGTTTGATTTTGTAAAATTTTCTGTAGATAAGGGTCTTGTTTCGGTAAAATAGGGTGCTCGGGAAATACCTCCACGGCACACCCCTGCCAAACTATCGGCCTAGTTACCACCCCATCCCATCCGATCCCATCCTGTGCTAGGGACCCTAGTGCGGAAAGCCTAGAAATTAATATCTCTAACTGTCTTAGAATACGCGCTACTTCCCACATCAATTTTTGTTACGAAATAATACGAATCTGAGGGACAATTGTAGTTTTATTTATAAAGTCCCCTCTCAAAGAAGCGGATACCATTGGTACAAAGAAAAAACAATACGAACAATAATGTACAAAATAGATGACAACATTTAAAAAGAATAAGGTCAAATTGTTTTCACATAAAGTAGTTTATAATCGGCTGTTGTCTCTTGTTGCCTATTGTTACAAGTTCAAGTCTTTCATTAATGGATGACAAAGAATCTCTTTCCTTTTCATCAAGATCTTTATCGTTGGTAAGCTTATCGAGCATTAAATACGACTATCGAATAAGCGGGAATGATGGAATAAACGTCCACACTGGATTTTCATCATGTGATCTTCCAGAAAAATAGACTTATCTCAGCAAATGATGAATGGATTTTAAAAAATCATACACCAAAAATTAAGTTAGGCTTTCTGCTACATAATGAAAAAAGTATTTTTGATAATCGATTATCAGATCATGGTGTAATCTGTTGTCAAAGCCTTACTTTTTTTTTGACTCACCCGGTATTTAAAATAAATAATTGAAATCTGAAACTTGTTCACTAATTAGAAAGAGAATAAGGGAACATCTCCAAACATATTGTAT
>JAUKPT010006013.1:0-10082 GCA_032273505.1 Nanomia bijuga | reverse complement strand
ATGGCGACAAGGTCCGGTTTTAGGCGACTCGACACACATGTACTAAAGCTCAAAAATCTACACAATAAATAATAATACTTTTTTGAATAGTCGGTTCTTGGAAAATCTTAAGGTCTAATCTGAACATTGCCAGGAAAAAAAAATGAATGACCTTAAAGATCGAAAATTTTGCCATTGTTTTAAATGTCTGGATAATGAACTATGGTTAGATGCAGTCTTTTTTGTTCATTTTATACTGAGCAAATATTATTAAAATGAGACGTATTGTTCTTACTCAGATTATTAAAACTATCAAAAGAATCACTGTTTTGCATTAATTCTATCATAATAAGTGTGATCATCATGAAAAGTGTAATTTTACACTTTCAGCTTGCCGATGGGGTATACCAATCTAAGTTTGCATTGAAATTCCTGCTTCTGTCTTTTCCCCGTCAAGAAATGTTACGACACCAACATAATTTCAGATATGGGTAAGAAATATTTATTAATCGTTTGATCGTACACAGCTTTGTAAAAAGAACCTTAATAAGACAAAAATCCAATTAGATTAAAACTGGATACTTGATATAAAGTCTATATAAAAGTGGTAAAGCTTTCATTTTTAAATTTTGATTGAAATTGGAGTTTGAGTCAAAGAAAGAGCATATGTGATAACTTACAGTCGGATTTTGTTTTATCTCAATGTTTAAAGTAATTTTTTCAATTTTTAGTAAAAATACATTAAATCTTGTTTTGCAATAAGTTCTATGAGACGTTTCACCATCAGACCTGCTAAATGGATTTTATAGATGAATAACTTGGTTATTGGCTTTCAAAAATAAAGGTGAAAGTTTCTATTTCCGGCTAAACTCTATTTTTCACTTTTTACGTTGTTATGCCGATTTTCTTTTATGTCGGTTAGAAAAATCAAATGATATGCATTCGAAAAAAACTGTATGGATAAAAACAAATTGATAAATGATATTATTGTACATCCTCGCAAAATAACGCATATAGTTGTTTTAAAAATATAGTACACGCTCATCCTATTTCGGCAATATCGAAAGACCGTTTCTTTGTACACCATTCAGTTTAGTCATTGGCGTTATATACTACAGGCCTCGTCAACGGTACAGCGATTTTGAGTTTACCACTTTCCCGTTTAATACTGTATTTGTTTTTTTGAGTACGAATTCATATACCCAAATAAAGTATTTTCTGCAGTGTTTCGGAAAAAACTGGTTTGGTCTTCCAGGAAATCTAAGGCACTTTCGGTTTCATTAAAAATCGTTAAAAACGTGAGAAATTATAAAGGTTAATAGTCTCCATTGTGCATGCATATAAGTACTGTTCACATTAATGCTCTAGCCAAATCTTAATAAAATCGGACTTTTCAATCAGCGGGAAAAGGGCAAAACGTCTGAAAAATTGTTGTTAAAATAGAAGTAGCTGGAACAAGTTTATCGCTTCTTTTACACTGCAAAATTCTTAATTCAAAAGGTGCATGCGTCAGAATTAAGGTATAATAATTTCAGTTTTTACTGTCTAAACCATGGTACAAAAGTGCTTTACAGCTTTGCTAAAAATTACGAGCTTTAGTATTCTAATTTACTTTGTCGTTCTTTAGCTAAAATATATACCTCTCTTATTCTCTATTTGTAACCTATCATGCTCGCTCAAAGAAGAGCAAGATAGGAAAATATAAAAGTAATCAATATAAAAATTAAAAGTAGCGAAATAAAAGAAGCTTTTGCGAATGGAAACCCCCTGGTCGGATAAGGTGCTACAATTTTTGCTTTCGATCTATGACTCTTTTGAAAGAACAAGTTGTATTAAGAAGCATTATGTGATGTTGAAATAAGATTCGTTTCAATTCGTTTTTGTGCTATTCTTTACGTTCCATGAGTCACAGTATCAAAAGTAAGCACATAGTAAGGTCCCATAATAGGCCTTTTCATAGATAAACTAGCGCAACTATAGCCACATTTTCAGGGGACAACACGTTATGTAATTCACTTATAAAAAACCTGATTTCAAAATTTTGAAATTTCCCCCAACCATGGTGGATATTGTAATCAGTTATAGTTTTCGGCGTATCATGGTCTATGCTAGGCTTCGGCCATTATACAATGCAAGGAAGTGTTTTCCTTCATTTTAGATTTCTAAATTTCAAAGTTTTCTCCTACCATGGCTGACATTGTAAGTCCATTTTAAGATCTATTAGATTTCTAATTTTCAAAACTTTCTCAAATCATGGTGGTCAATGTAAATGCATTTCAAGACCTTCTTGATTTCTAATTTTCAATTTTTTTCCTAACATAGCTGACATTGAAAATGCATTTTAAGGCCTTTTAGATATCAAATTTTCAAAATTTTCTTTAATCATAACCAACATTTTAAGTGCATTCTAAGACCTTTTTTAATCCTAATTTTCAAATTTTTCTACAAATATAGCTGACATTTTAAGACCTTTTACATTTTAAAATGGTGGACCTTGTAAGTCCATTATAAGTCTTTTTAGATTTCTAACTTTCAAGATTTTCTCCAACAATTTCGAACATTATAAATGCATTTCAACTTATTTCAGAGTTTAACCTTTCATAGTTTTCTTAAGTCACTTGGAAAATATAAAAACTTAGTTCATTCTGCCACAAGAAGAAACAGACGCATAAATGATTAAGTAATCAGGACAAAAATAGGCCGGCGCAGACGAATATCTCGAATTAGTATTATTAAATACCCTTGGCGCAGCGGAAAATTATACTGACGTAAACACGGTACATATGAACATTCTACCCCAATCATATTCATTTACATTGAAAGAATTGTCAAAATCATCAAAATATGCTTATTTTGTCTGTAAGAATTGTACTTAATTAATTCTGTTACCAGGCAGAATGGTTTGATGTATATAATTAATAGTAGGAAAAAGACATTACCTGAGAGATATTGTAACTTCTCGTACATATACAAATCTTGTTAAAATACGATTGGAGCTGGTACCAGATGAGTATTCTGCATCATCTTGAATTTTCTTTCATGCAAAATCTACTTTAAGAAAATTACCGAATGAATGTTAAATCATGTACAAAGGAATGCTTGGTCTTTCTGTCTTTCAATTGCAACAGTTTTTCATAAATATATTCTTGTTCAGAATTTATGGTGTCTTGCTCGATTTAGTTATGTAATTTTGAATACTTAAATTATTGATTTCATCTGATTTAATCTAAAATGCGTGAATCAACAAAATATTAAATCTCTAAATTATTCTGTGTTCAAAAGTTTTTAAAAAGTGTTCAATTCTAAGCGTGCAATTCATGAGTCTTTTACAAGCATCGCCAACATGGCGGATAAAGCTGCAACACTAATGACATATCACCATGGTGAATCACCAAAATTGCACGCTTTTTCCTAACTCCGGAACCATGATTCAAAAATACAACAATTTCTAAATGTTCTTATTTTCAAAGTTAGTCACATTTAAGATTCCTTTACTTTTAATTATTTCATTATTATGAAGACGATTTTGTTTTTCATTCTAAGAAATGCGAGAAAAGTTCTTCTCAGTTACCCCTTAGCGTTCTATTTCGTTTATTTAGTTGGCGCAGGACATCACTAAACCTCAAGGAACATCAAAGAACAATAACAATAAATATATCCTATATATTACATCATTTGAGTCCCATCTGGTGAAATTTGTAATGCTAAAGTTTGATTAAACGTAAAAACTCTTCAAGATAAAAATGTGACTTATTCGAATTTATAATTTTTACATCCAATATAAAAAAAGATAAAATAATTTGATATTTTTCTGTTTGATCCGAATATCGAGAAGAAGTGATGAAAACAACAAATTGAAACGTTTTGATTTTCCATCTTCAACAAAGAGAGAGAAATAATTTTGAGAAAAAAAAAAGAAATATATTTACCTTTCATCGAGTTGCATAAAACAAACTTTTTGAAGTTTAACGTTGAATTATTCCACTTGACTGAAAAATCAAAGCAGGAAAAAATAACGGAAAGACGTTCGTACGAATAGAGAGAAAATTGAGAAGAATCACGGTAAACAGGTGGTTTCTTAATAATTGATTATTTTTATAAAAAAAAATCTATCAATTGTAATTTATTGAAACAGTTACTTCTGAATATCCATACTTCGATATAAAATATAGGCGAAAGCTTCTTCGATATTCATCATTTGAACATTTGAGTTGGTATATGGAACCAATTGTTTGTTATGAGTTCGAAATATAATTTCCAAATCTTTTTTTCGGGCTTATTCTTACACTTCGTCAATTCACAAGTTTAATTTGGAAAGCTAACGACAGAACAACACCGCAAAAAGCATGTTTTCATCACAAATGTTCTTCAATAACATCAATTTCTAACAGCTCTAAACCAAAAGGCTGGGTGAAGCCAGACAAGAAATTCATTATAGTTAGAAAAATGACCACCAGAAAATAAGCATAAATATAATTCTTCTAGTTCTTAGGTGTGAAGAAAAGGCTAGAATGATTATTTATTAAGAAACGTGATAATTAGGCAGTTTTAAAATAAGATTCAATTTACCTTTGGACCATACTGAAATTATTCTGGTATTTCTCTGATTTTTCAACCGTCTATAAAGTTATCTTGATATTTCCCTTAGGCGTCAATATGCGCCTTTGAGAAATCCAAATTATGAATGTTTCCATTCATGCATAACTGTTGAACATGTTGAACATGGTATGTTCGGTTTTCAAATAATGTTTAAAACTGTTTTACGCTAAATATTGTTCGAGCCTATTCATCTTTCCGAGTTACTTCACTAATCTCAATGTTTGGCACAGCCAAAATGGTAGCTGTGGTAGCTATGGTAGCTTAAGTATTAATGGACAATTAATTACCCTTGAGAGCGCATAATCACGAGAAAGGCATTCATTTTACAAAAATATTTCGCACGTTTTAAACCTTAGTTTTAATGGATCTCTAAAGAAATTCTGAGTATTTAATCATTTTTGATAAAATTGACATAATTGGAAACCGGGAATATGCGCTTCTTCTTATATAAATATCACCTTGCTTCGATAACAAATTCCTGTATTATATCCAGTTGTAGTTCTTGTTTTCAACTTTTTGATACACACTGTAGCTACCATTTTGATGGTTCCAAACATTGTAATACATCATCAGTGACGACACGCTGGAAAAGAGAATTGTATTTGATTTAATTAAGGAAGTGCTAAATACGATGGTAACGGATCGTATTTCTGAGAACGCTATTCGGGATTCAGGACTCGTTAGTTTTTCAACTTTTCGCGGTTAACAATTAGCGCATGTTCCGTAGTATGAAATATAAAATAAATATGTCAACTAAATGTAAACAAAACGTGCGCGCTATAAGTTTATTTAGTCGGATAAACTACTGTGAAATCTAATGTCTTTGCTATGGTTATGAAAGGGTAAAGTGCTAAAATATTTAGACTGGCATTAAAGGCAAAGAGTCCCGAATTAGCTACTAAATAATGATCGAAAATTGAAAGAATTTTAATTTTAATTACTACTAATGAGAGCTAAAATAGTATAAAAGGATTTAAATTACAAGAATAATTCCTGACACTCTGGAGGTGCACTCTTGGGCCTGCAAGAAATATATAATGTATAGTGAATTATAGTCGGATTTCATTTGTTTACATATTGCCTGCTTGCTGAAACCACGTAGAAGTCTAGTAAATATTCCAATTCTACCATACTAAGAATTGACCACATGTGTGATTTGACTTTGACTATCTAATTCATATGAATTATAATGATACCTAATAATCTTATAATCATTCTTCGTAATTCACACGTGCAAATATATAACTTTTTATATGGTAATTTCAACGCAGGCATTTATTCTCATGGTCATTTTGTTCTTATAACTTCCCAGTGGCGGATCTGGTCCTTTTTCTGAGTATCTTCAAAAATGATTTCACCCACGACTGGTATTACAGAAGGCTTATGGCTTATACTTAATCCATCTCCTATATTATTATTATACTCAAAAAAAGAGTGTGCTCATAAATACACTGTAACCAGTCTTTTACCCGGTTCAGCAACCCAGGCAACATGTAAACAAATGACGTAACTTGAAATCTATCTTTATGTTATTACTATGAAATTTTATAATTTAAAAGATAATCATATATAAATTTTAATGATGGTAACATAAGGCTTCATCACTTTAACAAGACGAAGAGAGACTATGACGAATATAACTAGTCTGTGAATTCGGTAACTTTGATTGACAAAATTTAACTAGTCTTGTTTAACTAGACGTTTTACCGAATTCACACTGAATGCACGCAGAGTTCACAAATAATTCGTCTATTCAAATTTAATCAATCGCTCCGTCTGAATAGGACTAATAAGAACGAAACCCAAAAAGTATTTTAAAGACTTTTATTATTCATTATATACTCTTCATTCGATTTGATGAAAATAGCTTTCACTCTTTCTTTTGAAGTTATTATAATTGTCTGTTTGCCTGTAAAAATATGAACGTTTTATGTATTTAATAATTTTAGATAATTCTTTAAAGATTCAGTTTAGATTTTGGTCTTACTGTACAGTGAAGTAGTATTTCTCATTTCTTGTTTTTTAATTTATATTTTAATAAGTTGTACGAAGTTGTCACCCATTCAGAAAATATGTTGAACCATGGCTTACTTAATGTTACACGGCCTGATTCTTTGCTATGCACTTTTCAGTTGAGGTGCTTCGATGTCACGGTTTGCTTGAATATTTCAAACCTAAGTCAACATACCCGAAAGAAGTTTTGTCTTGCAGGTTCAGAAAAAATGCATTATCGCAACATTCACAATATTCGTCAAAAGATTATTCCTCAATTATACAATTCAATTCACTCTACGTATGTGGAATGATATCAATCGGATCTCCTACTGTGCAAAAATAGAAAACCATAGACCCATAAATGGCTGAGATAAAGAGGGAAATGTGAAAAATGACCCAATTCTGCATTACTCTAATTGAATTAGTGTGATGCAGAGTTATGGGTCTGCACATATTGCAAAAAATCTTTCAGAGCAATAAAATACCGATTAAGGAGGTATATGCGTTATTCAGTGAGCACACGTTGTGTTGTTGATAGGGAAATGACGTATCGTCTGCTGCATTGTGTTATATTAAATAGAAATTTTTAAGCATATCATGCTATTATGCGTGTGAGCAAATATTACGACTTATTAATCACCCTGTGGAATGTATTTAATCGCTCGAAGTGCTGTATTATACATGTAAACCGATTACAAGACTACGCTAATTATACACGCGCAATTTCGTTATTATGTTTACTTTGTAACATCAAGTCATCAAATTGAATAGTTATGTGCACGAAATTCGTTTACGCAGACTTTAAGACACGATGCCATATAATTACATGATATGTAAAACATGAAGACATCAAGACATGCTAAAATCATGGTATTTTGGGGTGAGAAATGGTTGAAATACCACGATTTTAGCTGGAAATATATATATTTTTTTATCGGCACCACATTTTCATATAATGTTTTACCTTTGACAGTTTGACATCAAATTTCACTTCTCGTGTCGCACAAATGTACCACAGATATAGGAGAAAGGGTAAAATATATGGGTCATTTTAGCCGAATTTTGGCCGAAAACCCCTTTTTTTTTCATTTTCAGATGTGGAATGATGTAATGATCAATTATGTAAAAAAAACGATACATTTTCAAAACACCTTTTAACGCGTATACCTCCTCAAAAGTTCAGGTATGATCTTAAATGGCTATATTATATTCGTTTTATCTACATGGCTATAGTAATTACTTCAAGATATTAGCACAATACGAATATTCACGAAATCGATCCTCTGTTAAAATTGCTTTAGTTGATATTTATTCTTTATACACAAAACAAATTTAGAATACATGCATGTTGATAATTAAGTTGCATATACACTGTATAGGTGCTAATATAATTTAATTGTTGACTAAATACAAAAAGATAGTTTAAGGCAATAAACGCTTAATCCAATTTATCATTACTGATATTTTTCATGTATGGATAAATTGTGCTTTAGTAAAGAATTTTGATGATTTCCTTTTAGTTTAACGACTTTTTTATTAATGATCAGATTTCTATCGATATTAAGTTATTTTAAGCTCTATTGTCTGTAGTAAAAACTTACAGTAAGATTTAAACTTCAACTTGAGAAAATAATCTTTTACTACAAAACTCTGCACGTGGATTAATGATGATCACATCTTAATGAGGCTGAGTTGTTTATTGCAAATTATAGCACGAAGTATTATGAAATATAACGAGGCGTAGGGAATAGAGTAACGCACGAGTTTTAATTAGACGATATTGCCATATGATATTGATTATTAACGTTTAGGGAAAGTGGGTGATAATTATTGTTATCTTTTTTCGAAAGCTTTAAGTGTATTGAAACGAGAGATTTGATAGGATTTAATCAAAATGAAGCATTGTTCATTCTCTCATCAATTTATTTTTTATTTTCTCCGACTTTTTTTGAAATATCTTCTTTTTATCATAACTACTTGCGCACGATTTTTCACGTCAAAAGCTTTATAGCAAAGCATCAAGCCGTGTAATATTAAGTAAGCCATGGTTGAACTCTTACAATTGACTTCATTTCAAAGAAACGGTTTTAAAAGAAGTCAAAATAAAGTGGGAACTTGTTCTAACAGGTAATAATAAAAGATTAAGTTTAAGAAGTTGAACATAAGATATCTCCATATATATGCAAGACATCGACGATTAGAAATCAAAAATATAGCGGTTAGATGACATTTAATGCTAAAAAAGAAACTCGGACATTTTCGGCATGAGTCTCATGATTATATATGTAAAATTAGAATCCTATATATTGCGCGTCGTTGTTGAGATATTAATCCATCCGCTGTAACATGCCAGGCCGTGTTATTCAGTAGGCAGTGCAGCAACTAAAGTTCATCATTGCATTTCTCTGATTTCAAATTCGTCATCTACTCACCTCTCTATACTCCGCTGTCTCCATCACTACATTTGTTTTCATGATAAGTTACTTTTATTTCATGGTCTTTATGTTTGTCAAATGAAATGAAAAACACACAACTAAACTTGACTCTCAATGCATATCCACCATTTTGAAGTTCATACTGGAACAATAAGACTGAACATGTAGGACGAACGTTTATCTATATGACTTCAGATCTTAAACAATTGCTTTATAATCATAAACGAAGTGTTTTTGAAGGTTTTTCCTTCATAAAACTCTATTATAGTTGAAAAACGAAATGATGCGTGATGGTTGATAAGAAAATTTAAAAGTCATAAATTGAAAACCTAGCTGTATGTTCTTATTCCTCAAAGTCGTGTCCTAGATAGAGGATTGGTTTCTATGAATTTTATATTAAACACTTTTAAGTGCATACAAATAGAAAGATTAGCTTTTTGTCTTTTTGTCTATTTGGTTTCAATCTTTAACTTTGATTGAAGACTTACGGCTCGAGTAAAAATCTCAATTTTAATTAATTTACATTTTTGTCGTACAAATTGAATAATTCATTAGATTTTGAATAATTTATTTTTCTATCTACACAAGATGTTGTGTATACATACAGTCAAAGAATATGTTTTTCTACGATTTCTATAGAGACGCACAGTTGTGAAGTATGCGTTTTGATACTGCGATTCAGAGTGCACATTTCAACTTCTCACCATGGACTAAACCCGAATAGAGCCATTTCGAAAGAAACACTGAAAAAGATTCTGATAACGTTTATCAGTTATTACATATATTGATTTTCATTACATTTAAAAAAAAATGTATTTTGCGTATTCGATAGAGTTTTGACATATTTGTCTTCCTAAACTCGGGGTGCTCAGAACTGTCTATCTTGCTACTTTGGCAGCTATACTGCCTATAAACAGTAACGAAAAAATAAATAGATTACTCAAACTAATTTTTAGTCACTGTTTATCTATATGGTAGTATAAGAAATAGTAGTATATCAGGGGCGTATTTAGAAATTAATTTATCCTTGTGAAACCTCATTAGCGCGAAGCGCTAATTCCCGCGCAAGCGGGA
>JAUKPT010006010.1:0-10083 GCA_032273505.1 Nanomia bijuga | reverse complement strand
TCTAACTGAGGTATCACAGAAAACTCAACTTCAGCAATGAGCCTATCCACACGGTTGTGTAGGTAAAGTTTTTTTTTCGCTGGCGAACCTGCGATGTATCTACATACTCCTGCGTCGCAATGCTTTACTCTAACATTGATATTAATTAACATCTCCCACAATGCACTAAAATCTTTGATTAGAAATTCCATGAGATGCTACACAAGAGCCCGTGTTTCCATTGCCTCGTTTTCCCGCTCAAAAGTAAAGCGTTGGATTACGATCTATTCTACAGCACAGCCATTGGTCATTGATTTAGTTAATGAAATCGTGGAGCTAATGGCACACTGATGTTAGTCGTTTAGGTATTCTAAAATCTTATCCAAAATGTCGAAGGTATCGATAGATAAGGAAGTTTTTCTCCGTAGAATTCAAGTTCTCTACAGAGCATGGAAAAGTAGCGATGAAAGTTGTACACTTAATGTTGATGCTATCGTTTCAATAGTTGGCCAAGATGAGGACGTTATATACAGTAAATCTACTGCCACTCAACAGTGGCTCTTTGGCTACGAACTTACAGATACTGTCATGGTATTATGTGACTCTGGGATGTATTTCCTGTCTAGTAAGAAGAAAATAGAGTTTTTGAAGCCTGTCCAGGAAGAGCAAAAGAAAATGGAAAATATTCCACCAATTCATTTGCTGTTACGTAATAAAGGAGACAATGATGCTGCCAACTTTAAACAACTTATCGAGGGAATTAAAGGAAGTAAAGCTGGAAAAACTGTTGGTGTTTTCAACAAAGATAAGACCTCTGGTGATTTTGCTGAATCATGGAAAACTGCATTCGAAGCTGCTAAATTTGAGAAATCTGACATTGCTTCTCAATTTGCATACATAATGTCTTCGAAGGAAGATTCTGAAGTATCTTTAATTAAAAAGGCAGCATATGTCACGTCAATGTTATTTGATAAATATTTTAAACAGCAAGTTGTTAAAGTTGTTGACGAAGAGAAAAGTGTAAAACATTCAAAATTAGCTGATCAAATTGAGCAGGCATTAGAAGGTAAATGTCTTATTTCTAGTTAACTACTTGATTGAATTATATTCAGCTCAAGTCAGCTCAAGTCTCTGTAATATATTTGAATTACATACAGCATATATTGTAGAATCTCAAATTGTTGTCTGGGCGTGTAAAGTTGAACAGCGAAAAAGTCATTCTGTAAATTACCAACTGTTAGGTTTTCTTTTCTTTTTACGCATTTTATTTTGTAGAATGACTTTTTTGATGTTCAACTTAAGATGCCCGGACAACAATACAAGATTCTACAGTACCAATTTTATTTACTTACCTTATTTATTAACCTATATTTAAGTCTATGATCTCTATAAATAAAACAAAAACGCTATCTTTGCTAATGGTATTGTTCTCTTTTATCATATATCTTGCTAGTTATGTGTACATTTGCTAAGTTTCAAATTATTATTTCTTAGGAAAAAAGTATCTTGGACCTGGTATGGATGCTGAACAAGTCGAGATGTGCTACTCACCCATCATACAAAGTGGTGGCAAATTCAGTTTGAAATTCAGTGCTATAAGCTCAGATGTTAAGCTGCATTTCGGTGTTATAACATGTTCAGTTGGAGTACGTTACAAGTTTTACTGTTCTAATATAGTCCGAACATTGATGGTTGAACCTACACAAACACAACAAGATCTATACAATTTTTTACTTTCAGTATTAGACTTTATTTTTGAGAATCTTAAACCAGGTTTGAAACTTTCTGATGTTTATAGTTCAACTGTTAAACATGTTGAGAAAAATAAACCTGAACTGAAAGATAAATTTGTGAAAAATATTGGTTTCATCACTGGTATTGAATTTCGTGAAGGTTCTCTGTTAATAGATCAGAAACATAATCAAGTTATTAAAAAGGGAATGGTATTTAACATAAATATTGGACTAATTAATTTAGATAATAAAGATGCCAAAGAGGATATTGATAAAACATATGCATTGTTCTTAGGTGAAACAGTTCTAGTGAACGATGGTGAACCAGCAACTGTTCTTACTTCATCAAAAAAACAGTTGAAAAATATTGGTATGTTTCTTAAGGATCCTGATGAGATAGAAAATGAAGAAGAAGAAATAAATATTGACGATAAATTTTTACCAGAGAAAAAGCAAAGAGATATTTGTGCTGAAAACAAACGTAAGGATCATCAAAAAGAATTGACGTTCCAAATCAATGCTGAAGCACGTAGACGATTACTTGAACGAGGTAGTGGTAAATCTGATGAAAAATCAAAAATACGTACAAATGTTGCCTACAAAAACAATTCTCTTATACCTAGGGATAGTGATGTTCAAGATTTGAAAATATTTGTTGATCGTAAATACGAAGCAGTCATTATTCCATTGTTTGGGCTACCAACACCGTTTCATATATCTACATTAAAAAATGTTAGTACAAATATCGAAGGTGATTACTCATACCTTAGGATCAATTTCTTTTGTCCTGGTGCTTCTTACGGTAGAGCTGATGGAAATTTATATGCTAATCCAGATGCCACCTATGTAAAAGAAATAGTTTTTAGAAGTTCTAATTTAAAGGAAGTTGGTGACAGTCAAGCCCCTTCCACCAATCTTAATAATGCATATCGTTTAATCAAAGATGTTCAGAAAAAATTCAAAACAAGAGAAGCTGAAGAAAAAGAAAAGGAGGGTGTTGTGAAGCAGGAAGATTTAATTTTACACACAAGTAAGGGAAATCCTAGATTAAAAGATATTTACATGCGTCCTTCCATGACTAGTCGTAAATGTACAGGAAGTTTAGAAGCACATGTCAATGGTTTTCGATATCAGACAATCAAGGGGGAGAAATGTGACCTTCTTTACAAGAATATTAAACATGCTTTCTATCAACCATGTGATGGTGAAATGATTATTGTTTTGCATTTTCACTTAAAACATCCTATCATCATTGGTAAGAAAAAATATAGAGATATCCAATGGTTTACTGAAGTTGGTGAAATGACTACTGACCTTGGTAAACATCAACATATGCATGACAGAGATGATCTACATGCTGAACAAGCTGAGCGTGAGTTGCGTAAACGACTTAAGACAGCATTTAAAACATTTGTTGATAAGATTGAAGCTCTTACAAATAATGAAGTTGAATTTGATGTACCTTTCAAAGAATTAGGATTTACTGGTGTACCATTTAAGAGTTCTGTATTACTCCAGCCATCAACACATTGTTTAGTAAATCTTACTGATCAACCTCCTTTTATTATTGTTCTCGATGATTGTGAACTTGTTCATTTTGAAAGAGTACAATTTCATATGAAGAACTTTGACATGATATTTATTTTCAAGGATTACTCTAAAAAGGTTTCTATGGTCAGTGCAATCCCTATGACATCGCTCGATTCAGTAAAAGATTGGTTGAATTCCTGTGATATTAAATATACAGAAGGTATCCAGTCGTTGAATTGGACGAAGATTATGAAAACAATCAATGATAATCCAGAAGATTTCTTCGAAAATGGTGGATGGAGTTTCCTTGAACCAAACAGTGATGAAGAGGCTCAAGAAGAAGACGAAGATTCTGATGAAGGGGATGGTGAATTCAAGCCTGAAAGTGGGAGCGAGGATGGAAGTGATGATGAATATGATGAAGAATATGATTCTGGAGATGTTGAATCTGAAGATGGATCAGATTTTGAAGAAGAACTAGATAGTGATGAATCGAGTGGTAAAGATTGGAGTGATCTAGAAGCTGAAGCGAAAAAAGATGATCATGATAGAGCTCGAGAAGAATTGGTAGATAGTCGAGGTGGTGGTAAAAAGAAAGATCGTGATCGACATAATGTATCAAAAAGTAGTAGCAGTAGTAGTAAGAAGAAGAAGAGAAAACACAGTCCAAGTCCTTCTCCAAAGAAAAATAAGAAAAAGAAACGTTAATTTTAACGTTAATATTTTTCTTAATATTTCATGCTCAGTTGAGCCTTTTTTTGTACAACCATTCATTTTATCAAATACTAGAGTAGATATTAAAGAAGGAGAAATCTACGGAAGTGATTAGAACATAGTATTTCCAAGCAAGTTGGTAATATCCAGACATCAATTTGTGACAGTAAACGTTATCAGGGTATATAAGATGGACATAACACATTTCCTTAAAAGTTATGTATGAAGGATGTGTAATAAAGCGGAAAATTTTACTGTTAATTAAACATTTTTAATAAATGAGTTCCGTTCACTTCGTTTTTGCTTATTTCATTTTCCTTTTTCTTACCTTTCTTATCTTTCTTATCTTCTTATAATATGATAATATAGAAAGAACATCCTCAACATCAATTGTTTACCTATAAGGAATGTGTTCTAGAATTAAATGAAAGTTACTGCGGACATTATACTTGATATCAAATTTGAAAATACTTACATCTTTATGTGATATCGCATATATGACTCTTGCATGTGAAATCAAACTCAGCCTTATGTAATAATTGCTAATATTGATTATTGAAAATGTTCTAAGTTATTATTGTTATCTTTCATTGTCCCCAAGATGATACTAACTCTGCTTTGCCTCGCCAGATATCACTTGTCTCGACTGAATAAATCGTGATATCCGATTCTCCAATAACAAATAAATGTTATTTGAAATTCCTACTTGCTAATGTGTCAGAAAACTGCCGAAATGATTTCCTGTGGCACTGTCCTCAAATAGGTTTCCTTATAGGTCTACTCTTTAACTTTTTAGTCTACTAGATTTTTTTATTCTTAGACCAACATGGGTGTTGATATTGCCCAATATGCATTATGAATCAGCTTCAGTTGCAGCTTAGAACTCATTTCCTTATTTTGTTAAGGACAATAATGTCCAACAATCAGAATGAGAAAAAAAATTCTTATACTTCCTATCATAAGTTTTTCTTGATTTTTTGCATCAAGTTACCCTTCGAAATCCATTTAAAGTGACGAAGCTCGATTTAGTTGATAAATAAATTTTGGGTCACAAAATTTGGCCAAATGGGAATTTGAAGTTATTGGAAACTTTTTCGAGTTTGAATCATTAGTTTTGGCTAATAATAAACAGTTAATGGCTGAAGAACTATAGTTATTGCAATTATTTAGACAAGCTAAATAATAATGAACGAGCGAAGCAATCTCATTATTACTTTTAGGGTAGCTGAATAATAGCGATAACTGTAATTTCTGAGGCCATTAACAGATTTATTTGCACGTACATAATTTGAAAGAAATCTTAAAAAAATGAGTAACATAAAAAAATGTTCGCCATGTTTTCTTAGAAATATAAAAATCGCAAAATTAAGATTTAAGCAAAGCTGTAATTCCATATAAACAACCCCTGAAAATTTGGCGAAGATTAGATAAATAAATCGGATGTTCCGATTAAATATTTGTGCATAGTTTTTAGAAGCAAAAATATTGTTGATCTTTTAACAACAAAACTAAACAATTCTTTCTACACAAGAAAAATATACATAAAAATCGACAACATTCTTTTTTACAAAATCATTAACATGATTAAATTTTATGACCTATTGTTTGCAAAAAGTGTTATTTTCTTATTGGTTCATTCTTTTTCATGCTGGAATTTTTAATCCTTTAGAGAATTCTAAAGCATATAAATACAAACAATCTGAAAGGGTAATTTTGGTTGTGTCATTTGAAATAAGATAGATGAGAGAGCGGTCATGTTGTCAAATAAGGGAAAAGTCTAATTCTTTACCTCTTTATCAAAACTATCCTATATCACTTTTGGTTAATGGCTAGCCAATATCACTTTTCGTAACCTAGTTATTGGATAGTCATAAATTATATGTTCTGCGAGTGCGAATAATTTATATTATGCTCCAAATTTTTTTCAAAATTTAATAATTTTCAATGCTTTCTTGAGTTTGAATCATTTGTTTTGGTCGATATTGCATATTATGATACAAAATAATTATATCTAGAATGGTCGTTTTTAAATATGGCCAGATTTGTTGCATTTTCGAATGTTTGCTTAGAGGCCGATTCTTTGAAGTCATTTAAGTGTAAACAGTTTCAGTAAACAAATTTGGGTAAACATTTTAGTAGTTAAATTGAAATAAATTAAAAGAAGAACAATTATTCAGATAAAAATCTATAGGACAATAGAAACAAATTTTGTCTGCTTTGTACCAACATTTTAATGCTTTTTAGAATGCAGTGAATTCTGCTGGAAATTGTTCTTGTAGTTTACTATTGTAGACAGTGTTTTCTTCTCTCAGTGGATACAATTCTTTATTATTAAATAATTTCTCTAAAATTTTCTGTCTTACCAATTAGGGACCATCCATTAATTACATAAAGGCTCAGGGGATGAAGGAGGTCACATTTTGTTACGTTTTGTTACCATTGATTAAGAAAGGTCCCCCCTACTGTCACCGACCAAATTTGACCAACGCCGACCGGTTGGGAAAGGTTGGGATATTTCGAGTAGACCTGGAAATTTTTAAGTGCCTCTGTTGAGAAGAGAGACGGAGATATAATGTGTTAGTTGACAAGGCTTTTATTTACCTAAGAATGAAGTAACAAGAATTAGTAACGAATAAATATAACACTTTCCCCTACTTAAATAATAAGACTATGGGGTGATATATAAACTATATACAAACAAAAATCTGGTTATGGCAACCAGTGGAATGTTCCTATATACAAAAATCCATACCTTCTAATCCATAACAAAATCGTCATACCTTTCTAGACGGCCTTAGATTAAGTGGCACATCCTCTGATCCCAAAGTCCAGGCTTTACCCATGAAGGGATCGATTTCCCTGCCGAGGATCGTTGTTCGTAATTAAACAATCTGTCGTGAGGTTTAGTATTCGTCGCAGTGCAGGGCAAAGATCAAATTGAATGTATAGTGTATCAGTAATACTGCCTCCCAATCAGATGGTTTCAGTTTTTGTGAGTGCAGTGTTACTTGTATAGCCTTCCAAAGGGTTCCGTTGAGTTTCTCAACTTGACCATTGCATCTCGGGTTGTACCAGCTCTAGTTTTGGAGGTTGCAACACCTTTCTTAGACAGGAACTGCTTTGTTTCATCTGAAAGGAAAGCAGGTGCACAATCGTTATGCACCATATCTGGCATTCCGAGTATAGAGAACAACTGATTTAAGCTATGGACAACAGTTTCACTGGTTGTGTCCCTACATGCATAAGCAAATGGGAAATGTGAGTATTCATTGATGATCGTCAATAGATCTGGTTGTCATTTGAAGTCTGTTTAAACGTTGGGAAGGAGCTATCGCAGTAATTAGTGTACCTTGAGGATGAAGAAACTTAGTTTTTAAGAATGAACATGATTTGCAGGTACTGGTTACTTTCCGGATTTCATCCTGTGTGAATGGTAAATTTTTGAGGATGGGTTATTGCCGCAATACAAGAAAATGTATCAGCTGCAACATTATCTTTCCCTGGACGGTACTTAAAGGGGACCATTACACTCCATAAAACTTTCTATTAATCTATCGACAAGTCTTTCTAATATCCATCCTGACCCATCCTGCATCTCAAAACTCAATCTAAGGGGAAATATAACGATTTTTATTCATAGCAAAACACAGAAATGTGACGTCAGAGCTTGTCAACTGAACTCTCTGGCATGTTCCAGCTGCTGGTTTGTTGATTGACCCTTTTATGATGCCAGTCTCAATCCTGTAGAGACAGCCTCTCCTGATGATGTCAGTCGTTAGCTAAAGCTTTCTGGTTTTATTTTTCTTGCAGCAGTTTTATAGATGGTATGGTGGCAACTGCTGCTGTGCTTCTCATCAGTTTGCTTTCACTGCAGCCCCAGCTGCTGGCCTTGTTCCTGCCATCTCCTGTATGGCTTGCTGATGTTTTCACTTGGTTTCTTTAGGCTTGTCTTCTGCTTCCTGGATCCTGCTCCCTGGATCCTGCTCTTATTCCTGCCTGCTCTTCTCCTTCTGTTCTGTTATGATCCTTGTCTCCTCCATTCCTGGCTACTTCTCTGTCCTCTACCTTCCGTCCCTGCCATTGTGTCTGTCCTCCGTGCTTCTGTCTGTCTGTCTGTCCACATCTACATGCCTGGCTGTCTCTTTATCTCCTTTTCTGTTTGTCTGTATCTATTGTCTATTGTCCTGGTCTTGGGGTCCCTATGTCTTGACTCTGTCCTGTCTCTCTGTCTGGCTTTCTCTGTCTACCTGTTTGTTTGTCCGTAGGTCGACCGCTGTCTATGTTTTCCAGTTGTCTGTCTCTGTCTTCCTGCTTCGTTTATCTTTTTATGTTCGTACTAGTTGTGTCTGTTTGCATCTGTTTGCCTGTCTGGTCTTCTGCCTCTTCATCTTTGTCTGTTAGTCTTGTTTTCTGCTTTTTCTTTGGCCTTTTTCTACCTTCTTCTGTGTGCCTGTTACTCTTTGTGTGTACTTTTTGCCCTACCTCTGCCTATCTATGTCCATTCATTGTTGTCTACTTTTATTCATCCATATGTTGACCACTGCGCTGTATATGTTGTCCAATTGTCTTCTGTCTTCCTGCTTTGTGTCTGTCTTATCATGTTCATACTGTTTGTCTCTGTTTGCCTCTCCTGGTCTTCTGCCGCTTTGTCTCTGTCTGTTAGTCTTGTCTCTAGTCTCTCTTTGGCCTCTTCCGTTTTCTTCTGTCCATCTGTTGCTTGTTGCGTGTATCCATTTCTGTCAGCCTGCTTTATCTGGTTGCCTCTGTTAGTCTTTCTTTCTCTGTCGACCGAACTGGCCAGAGGCACTCATACAGATATAATTACAGGCAGAGAATATTCTCCCAAAATAGTCAACTTGTTCGATTATCTGACTCGATGAATTAAGTCAATTAAAATGATTTTCATCAAAACACAAATGAATGAATTGAATCCAAGTACCAAAATCTACCTGGGTATTTCTACACCAATTGGGAATGTATCCCAAAGCTGTCCAAGTTGTATTCACCAAATCCCAAAGTAATATGATTGAGTCTTGTTTTGTAGAAGGTATACAAAAGGAGTGTTATTATACAAGTAAAAAAAAATGTTACCTGTTTTTGATTATTTTTAGACAATTTTCATCAAATGTTTTTTTTTACAAAAATTGCTTCATCTCCCCAATTAATGAACAACACTACGTCAGACACCCCCCTAACTAGCATTTTTGTAGTAGAAAATCTATAACCCTAGATTCACCCATGCCAGTCTGTTCCTTTGTTCGTTCATTAGCTTTTCTCATTAACTACTCATTATATTTATTTGATCTTTGTTGCATCAACCTTGTCTTAAGAAAGACAAAAAAAGCGACAAAGCATGATTTTGGAAAAAAAATGTGTTTGCAAATTTCGGCATAATGGGCCTAATTTGGGACATTTTGGGACATTTTTAGGGGTTTTGGTCAGTTTCTCCAGTTTGAATCATTAGATATTTCTAATTTTGCATGTTATGATAGTTAAGTAAGACGACTAGAATCACGGACAGAAAACTTAAATATCACGATAAAAAAGTGAACATTTTTAAACGTATTAATGAAATCACTTCATTTTATCACTTAAGTGAAGTTCAATATGTTCACTATCTGGCCCAAAAGAAGAGACACAATCAGAAAATCAGATCCCCTGGTAATTGTAAAACCTTGTGTAATGTGTAATATCAAGCATTTGAATGAACTTAAAACTAATCTAGGGTTCTGGAAACACGTTTTTTTGGCCAAAAATCACCTAAAATGGAGGGAAAATGACTTGTTTAGCACAATATAGCAAGATTAAGGAGACAAATTGGCTAAAAAAACAACAAAAAATAGTTGAATTAATACATTGATTCATATTTAGTGTTACAGAAATTTGGCAACAGAAATTTTATTGTTTATTATTATGATTTGCCCCCTTAATTTTTTGATTGCCTCCCTAAATGTTGAAAAGCTACATTCCTGCAAAATGGGGGTCAAAAGGGTCAAGATAGGCCTATTTCTAGAAAAAATAACGTAATGAAGTAATGAGTAATGAGGTTCAAATTTGCAATTATCAATTAAATCACATTGGAAAACTAACTGATACACAAATTGGACAAAAAGCATAGTTTTTGGCC
>JAUKPT010006008.1:0-10084 GCA_032273505.1 Nanomia bijuga | reverse complement strand
AATAAATAATAATATTTTTTTGAATAGTAGGTTCTTGGAAAATCTTAAGGTCTAATCTGAACATTGCCAGGAAAAAACCCAAAATTAATGACCTCGAAGGTCGAAAATTTTGCCACTGTTTTAAAAATGTCCCGATAATGCCGATAATGCCCTATAATAAAACTTTCTCTTTTTGCCTTCCTTCTTTGAACTAAACGAACACATGGTCTGTTTACTTAATGGTTTCTGCTCATCTTCAGATGACTTAGTACCAAAGTTGCTAACATTAGCCAAGGCTTCAGAAAAAATTAAAGGATAGGCAGAGCAGTTGATGTATTTTTAAGCTTTGTACTTTTCGGAAAAAGTCTGTCTGCTAATCTTCATCCGAGAACAAGCACCACCAGATTTGCCATCATTAGCGCTGTAAGATTGTCCTTATAAAATGATTTCATTCATACTCTTCTAGGTGTGGCCAAGTGTCCCGTTCATGACGTCATGGAGCAGTCACGTGATGGTAGTGAGCGACAAGATTCCAACATTACCTGGAGAAAACCTCACCAAGGTCTTCAACGGTATGCGTTACTTGATAAACAATTTTGAAATATTTAAATTTAATATATGCTAGAGCAACTCACGTACCAATTCAACATGTAGGCCGCGTAGAGGGATTGGACACTTATGATGGGGTAAAAAATTATATTCCAGTATATTTATACGGAGTTGACAGTGAGCGTTACTATACCCGACTAATAATCAAAAAAAGATAAAATAAAAATAAAAATTATTAGAAATATCTTGTTCAGTATATTATCTTTTGTTTTACAAGGCAGGTGCGACTTTACCCCATCAAATATGTTAAATTGGTGTATAGAGGGACCCACTCATATTGGAAATATTTTGTCAAGCCAGAGTCATTTTTGTAAGAAGGATAAAGTGAGGAGGGGGTATGGAGAGGGCCTGTCACGGTGACAAAAAAGAGACAGTGTCACCCCTGATAAAAATTATTGTTTATTATCTTGTTTATTGTTAAAATTTCTATTTTTTACCTCTTCCCAGTGAAAACTTCAAAAGCTTAACCTAATGCATCGAGCTTTTCTTTTGGAATTATACTTGATTCCGCTAAACAATTTTAGGGATTATTAAAGGTATCAGTGGCGGATCTAGTCCTTTTTCTGAGTATTTCAAAAATGATTTTACTCGTTACTGGTCTTACAGAAGGCTTATGGTGGGTCCTGAATACTTGAATTTGGGTGATAGAAGCATTCCTAACACCCAGGAAGTGCCCCAATTATCTACTTGTATCATTATTCTACTCGAAAAAGAAATATTCGCTCTAAATTTTTATGAGTTTATGAATTTATGAATTTATGAATTTTATGAATTTTATGAATTTTTATGAATACATACCATATCCACCACCATCGGGTATGTCACGTGGGTGGTATAACTCTTCTTCTTAAATTGTATTTTCGAGAACTCTACCTTTTTTCGCCTCCGAAGCCTGCGAAGCTAATATCAAATTCCCTGAGATTAAAAAGCACTTGACTATAGGTAGGTAAAAGGCCAATTACGGGCCCTCCTAGTAGGCTAAGCGGTGTGAGGATAACAGGGTCTTGAGAAAGGTCTGCTCCTCGACACGTTATCATGCATTGATGAATATTGTTTCTCGATACTTTTCTGAGAACAATTATTTGGCATAGCATGCTTTCTTAATATTTAGTAAAAATGGTAAGTATTGTACACTGTTGTAACTGGTCATATAGTTTTGCTCGACTTGGATCTATTTTATTGGTGACTTTTGCTAATTTTTCTTTTTCTTTATTTGTGTTTTAGTGACGGGAACAATGGCAGAACATGTCATTTCTCTTGAGCATGTTACAGTCACTGTAAGTGTTGACCTTGAATTATCGTCATTGGAAAATTATTGGGAAATGTATCATCTCTTATCTCCGATTTTGTCTTTACAAAAATAAATTAGATTACGGGTAGTGAAAGAAAGAAACTAAAGGCATTATAAGTACATTATAAATACTTTGAAACTTTTCCGGCCTAACTTCTGTAACTCTTTCTAATTATCGCTCACTTCTTGTAACTCTTTACCGTGATAAATCCCTCTGTTTTTAACTTAACTCGGAAACACTCGTACATTTTTTGGAAGTGATTTGCCCCTTACAAATGCCCATATATTCATATATATTCATATGTACTTTGCTACTGCACTCACCACAAACGGGTTTTGAGTATGTTCAATTAATCTTGTACTCAAATATAACATGAGATTTACGTAAAACAAGATATTGCTTTCCATTCGCCATACATCCCATTACAACATGCTGTCTGAATACTACTGGCTCTTGTGAGTTATCTCGACTTCTTATTTTTTATTTTTTTTTGTGACGCCATAGGTTAATATAAATCATCCCTGTCGTGGGACAATTTCTATCAATCTGATTTCTCCGCATGGTACGGAGTCCCGCCTGGCTAGTATTCGAAAGTATGACAAGTAAGTCTCCTATTCATTTTTGACGTTTTTTTGGTTTTATGTTTACTAATGTTTAACTCTCACGGGACTTGTTTTTAGTACTTTAAGGCAGAAGGATGGTGTCATTTTTTTTTTCAATCATGACTATTTGAGACGGCACTTTTTTTATGGGAACACTATTAAATAACCTCTGGACTCTTGAAGGTGATAACGAGAAGCGTTTAAGGATAAGCTTTTACCAAGAACAGTTTTTTTTGGGATATTTAGGCTGGAATCCGACCAAAAGTAAAACGTAAAAAAGTAAAAGTGAGACTAGCTTTTCATAATTTTTTAAAATCTTAACAAAAATAAGAACCAATTTAAGAACATTATGATCAGTGGCGGATCTGGAGTGTTTTCAGTGTCTTCATTTTGAGACACTAATTTATGATAAAAGCGATTTTTTTGGGCAGGTTTTTTATCGAAGACTAAGTTTGTCCTATAAATTGTTCAACTGGGTTTATGATGAGGACAAACACTCTGGGAAATCAACGTAATTTTTATGATATTTCATGAAATACTAAAGTTGAAGTGAAAGATGTTTTTTAATTGATCCCAACCGTTGTTAAGAATTACTTGCTACTTATATATAAACGTTAATTTCCTTACTACTTAAACATACGTTGGGAACTTCTGTCACTTTTAATAGCTTTCGATTATTCGCAAATTATTGTCTTCATGAATTCATTTGGAATGACGATGGTTAAATGATAATGGTTAAACTCATATCATGGCCTAAAATAAAAAAGTGATTAGTAAATGGGTCGAGATAAAATCTTCGACACCAGACAAAAATCTGATCGAGGTCTGGTCACATAACGTTTCTCGTATATTTAAAGAGGATTTCTTGTTGGGTTTCATTTATAAAACTTTCTACATTCACTCAGGGTGACGTACACTATATTTTATTGCCTTGCTGAAATCACGGACTACTATAATCACGCACGGGAAACTTCTTCAATATCACGAAAAGAAAAAGTGAAGACCGATGCTCTCATTTTAGAACGAATTGATGAAATCACTTCATTTCTTCATTAAAGTTCAATATGTCCTTTATCTGGCCCAAAAGTAAAAAAAAGCAAAATCCGAAAATTAGATCTCCTGGGAGGCATGCCAGCCTGTCAGCATGCCCGAAATTTCAAAACCTTACATCTATTACATTTGTGCGAGGAAACCTACCAATAGAAACCATTGGTAGGTGTTCAAAAGTGTAAAAATGCATTTCAGACTGCCATAATGTGTGACATCAAACATCTAAACGGACTTATTACCAAGTTGGAATGCATGTTGTAGATCTATGGCGCATGGTACCATTTCTCCCTAGATTTTTCCCGGCATACTGGCGCACCCAAGTATTTTCTCCATGCATTCCACCTTGCGAGTTTGGATATACTGGCATGGCCCGGCGTAAGCAAATTATTCCTAAAATAGCCTATGGCGCAGACTCTACATGCATTCCACCTTGGACTTATTACTAATCTAGGGTCCCCGAGACACGTTTTTTGGGGCAAAAATAACCTAAAATAGATGGTAAATGAATGTTTTGCTCAATATATCAAGATGAAGGAGACAAACTTGGCTAAAACAAAATCAAAATAATTATATTTACACATTGAATCATATTTGAAAACTGAATGTTACACAAATTTGACAAAAGTAATTGTTAATGGCCCAATTTAGGGGTCTTTAGGGGTCAAAAAGGGGGTCTTTAGAGTCAAAGTGTGCCCGTTTTTATAAATATTTTAAGAAAATTGCTTGTTCAGTTACTTGCCCCTTGACCTCCTACTTTGCATCGACCAAACAAAATAACTCTACTAAAAGAAATTTCTAAGAGAAGGCTGCAAAAAACAAAACAAATAACAATTCTTTGCAATTCCATTTCTTTGATATTTTTCATATTTTACATGTGTTTTGTTTTCTAGTGAGACGCGTTGAGCAACATTTGCTAAGCTTTTCTTTTTTTTTCACTAATAAATATAACATGTTTGATTGATGAAATAAAAATGAGTTTTTCTTTTGTTGATGAACGTTTTTCATTTTCAAAACAATTATTTCTTGAATAATTGAGCAACGATTTTTCTTTTTTAATTCAAAATGCTCAGTTTCTTTTTGATGTGAACGTTCTTAGTGTCGCAATACAATGAAAAAGAAAAATTATTTGTTCATCTTTCTTTTGTTTTGCTTCGCAAATCACGTGGTTTAATCTTTCTATTCAACACTTTTTATTCTGGGCGTGTGCATTGTTCTGTTAGGTTTATTGTTCAACCAACCCATCATAGTCAGTCTGGAATATTTTTATTGTGTGGTTGAACTAATTTAGTTTTTTTTTGTTGTCTGATAAATATTTGTATGATAGATTATTTCAGAAAATGTTTCATGCACGCGGCTGTTTTCTGTTCTTTGCGTCATTGAATAGGTGGTTAACATGTTAGTCTATTGTACTTACTGTTAAGGCAAAAGGTTAAGGCATAGGTTTGACTGGGAAGGGTCTGTCGGTCGGGGTTTTATTTTATTTTTTTTAATTTTATTTTTTATTTTATTTTATTTTATCCTATCCGTGTACAAGGAAAAATGTCTTCATAAGGATGGGTCGTTAGTCGGACGAATAGATAAGTGTTACTCACTCAATCTAAATCTTTGTACACTTTTTGACAAGAAAGTCGTCAATTTTACAATTTTGATTGCAAGGAGGAAAATAAAATATTTCGGGTCGGAAATTTTTACGCCAAAAAGAGAGGTTGGGTAACCGGAACCACACATATTTTTTTTTTGGCCTTACCATGTCATGCCATCTTGAATGATATAAAAATCGTACGATAATCTTTTAAACATTTCGGGGGACAGTTAATTTTTTTCTGGAACTTTTTCATGTAGTTTTTCTTTTCCACTTGCATTCATTGGTAGTATTCTGTTTAAGAAATGAATGCGCCCCCTCATGTTTACAACATCCTTCATTCAACTTTATAGATCGAAAGACGGATTCGTGGACTGGACTTTCTCAACAGTCAGGTCATGGGGCGAACGCCCTCAAGGAGAGTGGAAACTAGTCATCGTCGATAAAGGAAACAAGAAAGGAGGTGTCCTGAAAACATGGCGTCTCACCTTCTATGGTTCATCTTTATCTGCGAAAGAAATTGAGTCTCGAAAAAGGTAAATGTTTATCGAACGTGTGAGATTCTTTCTCAAGGCAGATAAAGTTTTGAGTCCAGGCCAAAATACTTTTCATTTGAGAATTTCCATGTAACTTATTTTTCACTTTGGCACAAAAGGGGTGCTTAAAGAAACATTGAGGTGGGAGTTTAGATCAATATATGATAACAATATTGTGGACCATGACCTATGTTCTATCGGGAAAAGCTACTTTTGACACAATCACAAGTTTTCCCGCAATCTGTTTCAAATGAATTCATGATTTAATTTTAGGTTGGTTCAAAAAGCATTCAGTGGTCACTACTTACAACATCCTGGTCCACCATGCGTCCCTCCCCCATCCCCACCACACTCACAAGAAGTGTTATCGCACCGAATGTTGAAGGTAAGATTACATTTTGCCGACTTGAATCGCTGTCGTCATAGTTCATTCTTTATCGAAGCTCACTAGGTTCATGAAAAGTTCAGTGGGTGCAAAAACGTTCGAATAGATAAATACACTGCATACACTCCAGATCCCGCCACTGTCGTTATGTTATTATTCCGCCCTGTGCCGCCGATACATTTTCGTTTTGAGACATTAACTTATTAATGTACCAATTAACGGACTGACTATCACACAGTACTTTGTCAACATTAATTTTCATGTTGGGTGTCAACCCCCACTTATTTTTTATCTTAAATCTAAGCTATTCCTCCTCAACCATCACAAAAAAAATATTTAGAACATTGCAAGCTCTGCCTTTTTAGTTGCAATCTTTAGATTTTCGTTGTGCTTGAATGTTAAAATAACTATGGTTCCAATTCACTTCGATAACAGAGATTCATTTGACGTAAGTACAGGAAGTATGCGTCGTCATTTAATGTAGTCGGTTTGTCGTGGGAAGGAAGGCTTAGTTATTTAACAAACAAACGTTATGAGTTATGGTCAGGACCACCCAATCAATTAGATTTCATGTGTCAAACAATTTTGAGTCTCGTATCTATTCTGAGAAAACTTTAGTCTCGGGAATAGTGTCAAATTTATGGCTTTGCAAACAGTTAGGTATAAATCACAACATTAAGGTTTTTATTGCCTTCCTTAGTTATGTCGCCATGTTTTGAATTTTTGAGAAAGTATCACAATAGGCCATGTTACTAGAAGAAGAATTAAATTATGGATGAATCAAATCTGATAGTTCACTGCTTCTGCGGTCGATTCGGGGGATGACCAAGGTTTTAAAAAACTGGCAGTTAATATGGCCAAAATATTGACAACAGATTACACCATGATTTCATAATCGATTTCAAAAAAACCTTTTTCATTATGAGTTTTTAAAATCTGATAAGGCCATTTTTGTTAAAAAATCACATGAAAACTGTCAATAAATGGTGAAAACTGGGTATCGGATGTTTTTTTGCAATAATGAACAGATTTTAAAGAAACGTAAACTGAAATTTAAGTTAGGCTTTTTGCTACATGATGGAAAAGGTTTTTTGGAAATCGATTTTTAAATCATAGTCAGTCTTTAACTCACCAGGCATTATTATACTAATCAGATTTGTCATAATATTTATATAAACTAAATGGCTAATGTTGGCAATCATCCTCTAATTGTTATTTTTTAAATTAAGCAATTAGTTTCTTATTAATGACGTGAGAGTAAACCGAACTGTTGAACAACCTTTTCTCAATCAATTTAATCAACCAAACACGTGCTATGCCATATAAGCCCTCCTTGCCTTTTCAGGTCCGGCTTAAAATTGCATACCCTTTTGTCTAATATCGCAAAGGTACCTGTGATTTTGCCCCCAAAATGTTACGCATAGTTTAGTCGTTCAATACCATGAGAAATCTGTTAAAAATGAAATTTTTGCATGCCGAATCATTCAGCAATCTTTTTGGACACTTTTCTTAGTCCACACGAAGGCATCTTCACACGAAACTTTCTTATTAAAAAGTAATCCCCGATTTGCCTGTGCATATTTAGACGAATTCAGACTTTCATTCTTATGCATGGCTGAGTTGAAAATATTTAAAACATCTGATTTCATCGTGAAACTATTTATCATGTTTACATTGACTCATTTTTTCCGACTTGAAAACTATAAAACTTCTTTCAACTTGCAGGTGATACTTCTGTTCGGAGGCTTTCTCTTCATGGTCGGTGTTTACTTCGTTCTCGAAACTCTTTGCGACAACAACCACCAAGAAGAGATGGATCCAAAGACGAGTGATTTTAACACAACGCTCGACGTCGATGGACTTATTCAAACACCGGATGGAGGAGGTCTGGATCTAGACATGGATCAACTAGGTGTCACTACACTTGGAAAAGATGATGCGCTACGACTAAGGTATGGATTCGTAGAAATGTGTTTTTGTGAGGGAGGGCTAGTAAAATTGTGGAGTGTAAAGGCGGGAGGGTGGAGAGAGTATCCGGTTATATTCTTTTCCAGGTATTAGAAGATCCGGCTCAAATTAGCTTTTAATATTTTAGGCTAATTGCATTTATGTTTTTATCTCTGATCTAAGAAAAAATACTTCTTCAATACCTTTAAAACATTGCGGAGCACGCTATTTTGTTTCAGAAATTACTTCATCTTGATAACCTCGATTAATATATTTCTATATGTTATCTTTAGTAATATCATAGAGCATGGCACATCGAGACCTATCATTCCCTTATTTAACTCTTCACTCACCGATGGAAATAGTTTAGAATCGCTCGTAGCAACCGACCCCATGAGCACCCCCGATGAAGGGAAGCGTGTTCAGGAATTCGAAGGAAGGTTGAAGTATGCTCTCGAACAGAGTCTGATGTTACAAATGAAACAAATGCAGAATATAGATCTGCTGGAGAAGGATATCAAGGTAAATATTTTCATCAATATTTTGTTGTTCGCGTTCACACTTATGGAGAAACTTGCAAGTTTCTCAGTTATACGGCATGTCCGCTAACTGGTAGGGGAAGTGGGTAACAAGTTAGCGGACGAGTCCCAAGTTCCTTTATGGAGAAACTTGTAAATTTTAAAAGCTCATGGTATAGCTACAAACCTTGAATAATTTCGTTCTAAATTTTTCAAGATTATACACGAATAGGAGTAGAATAGGAGATATGACGAAATAAAATTATGAATGCGCACTCGTGTCCTATGATTTGTGATACACAAATGGTTTTCGTGAAAACTTATGAGCAGGAATGACGACATAAATCTTATCAAGTTTAACGACATTATTAATTACTCAACTCGAATTAATCTTTTATTTTACTAGAAAAAGGAATTCATTGTACAACCATGAAATGTAGTTTTTAATTATCTGAAAAGACGGGAGTTTTTAACAGTAGATTCATAAGCATCTGTTATCTGTTTGAACATCAAAAAATTGCACGATTATATGCCTACTTATTACATAATCGCAGTTTTAATCTACTTATTGACTTAAAGCGCTTCAACATTTAATCAATAGAACCTCTGCGAATTTGAAGAAATCTTTAAATTACAGGAAAACAAAGCCCGTAAGGGGTACTTTTTTTGTTTCTATGGAAAGAGGATACTAAAATGCAACAATCAAACTATAAATGCAACAATCAAACGTTTTTCGAAAAAATCTGGATATATTCAGACGGTAAAATAAACAACATTCCAATCTTTTCCTTTGAGACGAGGGTAAAACTTCCTTAATTTTGGTCCAAAATAGGTTGATAATCTTCTAAATCGATGCAACCGAATAAAAAATTATTTTTCAAAAATTTAATTAATTTTATGATAAATTGATGCGCCAATACATGAACTATTCATATACCAAATATGAAACAATTCAGGACACTTTCCTATCCCGCTCATAATACCTTAAATACCATAAGTTGGCAATAAGAATTGACGGTAAAACCCTGCAAAAGCTGTACAGTTGCATAAAAAATACAACATCACCCTGCCTTTCGCTGCAGCACTCCTTTTGTATGCCATTGCACCTTGCCAACGATAGCACTGTTACACCGTAAAAAAAGCTAACATCACAATTGCCAAAGTTACGGATAGTAAAAATTGATTTTTTCGTCTGCCGGGAAAAAATTGAAAAGCACTCATAAAATACTGTGCTCTAATTGGCTTAAAATTTCGTCATCATTTTCGGAGCTAATTCTTCCGGATCAAAAACTGGTCGTAACCTTAGATGCGCAGGGTTAAAAATAGTCAAAACATGACATCGGTTGGTTATTTCAAAACAAGAAAATCGCCAATTTTGTCATTTTTTCGACTTTTTCTAAACAATATTAAGAGCTTATAAAGAGTTTTTCTTCGAAAATCAAGCTCCGTAAGTATCTGTTTAATATACATATCTTAGTTTTTTATGAAGAACGAGAAAAATTCATCGACCCATGGCCACCTCAAGGTAAGGCCCCATAAGTCACCGACAAAATTCTGGTTTACGGGGTTACAGTTAAGCACTAC
>JAUKPT010006007.1:0-10084 GCA_032273505.1 Nanomia bijuga | reverse complement strand
GGGACGGTCCCTCCGACTAACTAATTATTCGGCGGGACGGTCCCTCCGATTAACTAATAATTCGGCGGGACGGTCCCTCCGACTAACTAATTATTCGGCGGGACGGTCCCGCCGAATAGCAACATCCTTTTATAATAGGATGATTCTTATCTGTGTTGAAAAAAAGTTAGAAATAATGTTTTGAGAAAACCTTGATTGCAATTTTTATCAGTATCGATTTGCCTAGCATTTACAATGCCATTTTCTTTGTAAGATCGTTTTTTTTTGCTTGTTTTTTTATCAATTTTAATGAAGACAGGTTCTGAATCAGGATGTAAAGATGTTATAACTTCAGGGTTCAAGATTGTGGCGGATGCCTGCTAGCAGCTTTGAATCTTGCCAGTGGCGGATCTGGCGCAATGTTTTCAAAAGTTATATTTGACCCCGTCCTGTGGGAATTTATGAAAATTGAAGCACTGGAAACGCATGGGAACGTGTACTTCAGGAACTATTTTCAAGGTGTTTGTCCTCATCTTGAATCCAGATTAACAATTAATAGGGCCAGTTTAGTCCTAAAATATAAAAACCTGCCCAAAAAATTGCTCTTATCTTCGTGAAAACACTGAAGACACTTCAGATCCGCCACTGTTTGCATACAAGTCTTACGATGTCATTTTTCTATTATTTCATTATCAACAAGTACAAGTTCGGGTTCGAGTGAGTAGTTGAGCAAGTTAACTTAACATTTGCATGCAGGACACCAATGACCAACACTTTACATAAATGACTGTTTTTGCGATAAAAGCACACGAAGGGTCAAGTTGTTACCTTTAGACGAAATGCCGATTGGGAATTTCAAATACCTGAATTGAATGTAAAGCTTTCGCCTACTTGGCCCATTGAAAAATACTTAATGCGCGGCAAAACTCAAAAGAATGATCAGTGGACCAATACATAGACCACGTTATGAAAATCCTATTGATGATTTACTACAAAATTTCAAGTGATTCAGTCTACCAATATTATTTTGACCGATCCCTTCGAGGATTTATTTTGTATTATATGAAGAATTATCCCAACGGATGTGAGCTTGCGTTTTCCCATTTCATGGTTGTACGTAAATCATATATAAGGCCCCCCCCCCAGATTTTGCTTCATCGGACGATTAAAGCTGGAAAAAGCCGAATGACAGGGGGCTTATATACTTCAGTTTACAATTAAATTAGCTGCATGTAAAATGATAAGTTGATAAGTTGATGATTTAAAGTTACTGGAGAATGTATTTACTCCCAGGAAAACTGTTGATAAAAACCTTTCAGATCAACGAGCTTGGAATGGATCCTTAAATCACAACACCGGAACACATCACTTTAAAAAACAACCCTGAAACGAGTTACCTTAATCTTATTACAGTATCGCCAAATTTCGGCTATTTCAGCCGTTTGATTGGTTAGAAATTACAGCATCAAAAAGCTAATTGGCTCAATTCGAAATGTCACAAATTGATGTTTGGTTAGAATCAAAAAATGATAAACGCTTCTACATGAACCAATCAGAATCAAGATGATTTTGTGACAATCCCTAAGCCATGATAACTAATCGTTTGATTCGTTTGGAGACTCTTTTCACTTCTCCACTCACTAAACTCTTAATCTGATAAATCAATCAATAAATATTTCATCAACATTATCCCTCTCTTAACCAAATCAAACACACAATCCCCATGACAACTTAATATATCATGATAGGTTACCTTAATGCGATCCGCCATTTCCCTTCAATCAAATGTTTATAAAACAATGAATAATAGACGTTTGTATTCTATGAGTTCTAGACTCGAAGTTACAAGTGAGCCCACCCCTCCTTCCCTTTGTGACATAAATGAAAATCATTGTAATTGACCCCTCCCCTACACCCCATGTGTACCTTGGGTAATGTTTACACGCAAACCTCACAATCTGTTACCATATTTAGTCTTTTGAGGGTTTTTTCGCGCTACTGGTTAATGAAGGGAATTCACGTATTAATTGTACACTCAGCATGAGATCTTTTGTAGCATAAATATTAGACGAGGACACTACGTCATCCAGTGGGTCATATGATTCTCTAAAAGATGCATCAAGCATTGGTTCGCGTTTTAAATTTTTAAAAGCAATCACCTTTGTCTTTTGTTATAAGAGCATTGTAGGTGATGTCTCAAAGGTTAAATGCTACTTTTGGGGAGGCAATTGCTCTTGCTCCTAGTTTTCTGTTCGATCTTAAAAAAACAATTCGCGCTTATATCTCCTAGCCATGGAACTCGTTTTTTTTATCTAAATTTTCACTTTTTTTCAGGAATAGCATCAGAGGTCATGCCTGGGTCAAATCGACTGGGTCATCCTATTTTCAGTCGTGTCTATAACAATTTGTCTAGACGGTCGGTCCAGTCTGTGAAATAAGTGTTTTGAACAATCCCCCGCCCCCATGACAAAACCAAGTTACACAAACCTATTTTTGCGCTATTCTGAGTATGCTTATTTGTTTAATGGGCCTTGTTGCTATACCTCAGTCTTGGTCGAATTTTCTCCGACTTATGGTTTCGTGCTCGCAACTTTCTTTTGGAGAAAACCTTTAGATAGAACCTTTTCAATGACATACATTGCATTAAATTGCTGGTATGGAAAAATGACTTGTTGCTATGCTTGCCATAATCACATAATCATCAACGGAACTTTTTTGATAAATAGTCTTAAAAGTCGCCTAAAGCGGTTTAACTTTCCCTATAATTCCAACTTTTGATCCCTTTTAGTCAATGAAAACCTATAGTTCCGACTTACATTTTATGGGGGTAAAGGTGACCACTTCATATTTATGTCTGTGGTCCAATGGTCCTTTCATTCTGGCCTACCTCACTGTGAGAACATGATGTTTAACAGTCCATGGTCATACCTGCCATGAATAATTCACAAGTTCTCGATGGTTTTGCTGCTATTCACATTCTGCACGCAATTTGGTCAAGTACAAAATCACATTTTCTTTTTACCGGTATTCTTCACATAATCTGTTCACTATGTCTTCATGGTTTTGATCTAGATGAAAATGTCCTTCAACTTCAATTTCTATTTAAAAAAGAAATGGATATGGGAATTTTGAAGGACTTGTGCTTTCAGTGAATATGATATACATGTATTTTATTATGTGAAATAATTTGTATTTCCCTTTTTTTAGATTTTGTGTTTTTTATTTATAGCGAATTCCTAGAACTTCGAGTGTCACGTTATAGATTTTTCGTGTTTTGTTTTTGATAAAATTGCTGGGTTGAAACGAAGTGATGATTTGAATACATAAGGGACTTAAAGTAAAGAAAATCAGCTACTGTTTCTGACTGTTTCTCCCCTGGAAAGTCTAACAATGGAAAGTCTAACAATGCCACTATCAATAAGTTTCTTAGAATTTTTTCCTTGAAATATCTCTCTTGCAAAATGGTTATAAATAATATAGATAATTGGCTAACATTGATCAAACAACAAAGATGTTGATTAGATTTGGCAGCGGTAAACTAATTTTAGTCAGACTATGCCTTTTTTTTTTTATTCGAACACAACTCCAGATTTACAACAAATTCCCTTGAATTAGTAAATTGAATACTTACCAATAGCAAACTAGATGAAAAAAAGACAAGAGAAAAGTTCTGATTTTTTTTGTTTTCAATCTTTCATACTAAATATAACATCTTAAACACTACAAAAATCAATTTCTGTGCGTATTGAAAATGTATTCAAAAAAATAAAATAAATAAGCTCAAAATATGATAATAAAATTAATATACAATAATATAGTATATAATAGTTTGATGAATGTTTGATAAAAACTCAAAAAAGTGTCAACTTCTCAATTTGATCGTTGCAATTTATTGTTCGGTCAAGTAGTAAAAAATGCATACATGATGAAAAAATTCATCTCGGAATATTATCTCCCATAATATACATCATAGTTTCTGCGCTTCAGAAAATTCTACTTGTTTCACGTGCGTTCACTTCTCAAATTGTCTTTTTATCAGACTATTTTTCTTCGCTTCGTCAAATCTTCTTTTGACTTTGTTTTATACCCTGTTTAAAGGTTTTACTTTTGTGTTGTGCCGTTCTTGTACTCAGCAAAAGTATTCATATCGTTGCCATCTTTCATGAGAATTAGGTGTCTGATTCGGAAGCTTCGTAGGGTAGCTTTTGGCTTCGATATTACTGATTATTAGTGTTGTATATGTATATGTTTTGCTTTTAAAAGTTGTTGATGTCTGTTTTGATACTAATCTTGATACTTGTTATTGATCACCATCATCTTTGTATTTGTTGCTCTTTGTTGATGTTCTTTTTGATTTGGTCTTGCTTGTGTTTTTTGAATAATCGCTTGGTTGTTTGTTTATAAGCGCGTTTAAGTAGATTTACCAAAACATGTCATTTTGGTTTTAGTGTGAATTCGGTGAAATCTCGTTCTTTGAATGTTGGTTTCTTCTCAATCAGGGTAAGCGCCAAGTGCAGCTCGACTTCCTCTGAGTTAAGACGCCCCTTCGTTGGGGTCCTAACCAAGGCCGCACTTCTGGAACGTCTTTAAATGTATGTAATGTTTAAGTACGCGTGGGAATCCATTTCTCTCATTAGTGTTCATTTCACAAATTGCATTTCTTCTTCCTTGATTACGAAATCGTTTTAATAAAATTTCGTCTTCATCTTCACTAATTGTTTTTGGTTCTTCGCTGAACGTTAAATCACTACTGCTACCGCTCCTTTTCTTCACGACGCATGAGCTGTCTGTTTTATCCGTGCTCTCACTCTCTTTATTTAATAATGAATCACTATTTAAGTTTAGTTCGTTAAAGTTCACATCGAGTTCGTTTGCGGATCGGTTGATGAATTCACATCCGGCTGTCCACATGTGCTCCTTCTGGTCTATACTGGGTTTGGTCATCTTTTTATATGACGTTTCTTGTAATGGTAGACAATGGTATGTCATGTTCGTCGATATTTCTACTGCTCTAAAGAGAAAGAAGAAGATTGATTAATGATATGAAAATTTACTAAATAACAAAATAAGTATTAACATTATTCCCCCAACATTCAAGAAATAAAACACAAACATTTTCTACATGATAAAAACATGTATTTCTTGAGTTGCATTCAAGTTGCATTCAAGAAATTAAAAACATTGATTTTTCCTACATGTTCAAAACATATCTATCTTAAGTTGCATTGCACCTAAGATAAGATAAGATAAGATAAAAAAAAGCGAGTTGACACGAAGTCATTGATTTTGATGTACAAAGTTTGCTTTGAATCTATCGTCAATATCCAATGGCATTTTGTATGATAAAATCTTTGACTTCGTTTCAACTCGCCCTTTTTTATCATTCAACACGAGACCATAAAGAAACATAAAAATCATGCCAATATTGATAATAAGTTTTTGCTATCTACTCAAAAATAAGGCATCAATATCTAAAAGAATCCTCATTAGAAAAAATTCTTCTCTAAAAAGCAGAAGTACTTAATCAATTTAATAAAACATCAGTAGACCCAAATTTACAAAATGTCAACGTCATGTTATGGCTAAACTAAGGTCTAATATCTAAGAATCATAATTAGAAAGAAAGTATTAGCTTAAAAGTATGAGTACTAAATTTGTTAACTAGTTAATAGAAAACTATTAACATACAATTTTTGTTTACCTAAAATTTCTGCATGTTTCGACTACATGCGTGCTACAAACTCACTCCTTGTATAAATACTACTACACTACAGCGTTGCACACCCACCCACACATACACACAAACCCCTAATGAACCCCACATCTCACCGGTGACCTCATGCCTTTGACGTCATACCACAATACACGCATTAATAAATAAATAAATGATCATTAAATTTGAAATTGAAATTGATTTTTTAAAAGCGAACGAACGACGGTTTTCTAATGATTGATATATCCATCTATCAAATTTTGAAGTGATGAGAAAAGTTAAGGTCTAATCTATCTCAACACTATCTCAACACTAAGGTCTAATCTTTCTATATTAACTCAACACTTGTCGTTTTTTTGTATTTAAATGTGTATGATACGATGATGAAATTTTAGACAAGGTTTCTTCATTTTATCAAAAAAGGAAAATATCTTATTCAGAAGATTGAATATTTATTCTGATATGATTTGAAATGTAGCTTAATTCTTCTTTTGAATGCTGAATTCGCGAATAGAGAGATTTCAAAGATTTTCAAATTCTATTTTTAGGACTAATATATATGTATTGCATCATACCATCTTAATAGTTAGTGTGACAAAATAGTGATTCAAAAAAAAAATTGTTTGAACTTTTTTTTTCTTCTTCGAATTGATTCAAGAAGGGGATAAGCAGAATTCTGAGTATTACCACATCGACTGTTGCTGCTAGCTGAAAAGTAAACATCATATTCAAACGTAGCATGCGCTGTCAAGATTTAATTTAAATTAATCTAAAATACCCACAAAGAGCAAAGTTTCGATAGCATGGTTAACATAAAAACTGTTATGCAATGTTTTAGTAAGTCACCCTTTTGCCTTTCCCATCATTCTGGATGCTGACAGTCAAGTATAGATAATACATAGATCTTAATCTTTGAATTTTAACCTGTCGACAGATAAGTGACCCCAGCTAAAATCACATTGATTGTGCAATTGCATTTGATGTCATCGTTCAGAATAAGAGGAAGGGCAGGGGAAAGATATATTGAAACGTGTTTTAAGATAACAGTACATGCCATGTTATCAAAACATATATATATTAACATTTTTATCTTACAAACTTAAGTAGATTTTAGATTGTCTCTTAATGATCGCTAATTAGTTATTGGGACTTTCAGGCTAAATTAGCTAAGCATTCATCTACATCATATTTTCACATATTTAAGCACTTATTTTCTTCTAAAACTAGTATGGACAGAAATTTGATAACTTGAATACAACGTGTGAATCCCAAAAATTCTGTAAAAACTGTATTTTACTAATAATCTAACCATTAATCAATCTGTTTTTGCTATTTTAAAATCCCATCCCCGGACAAAAAAGCAAATAAAATCACATAAAATCACACCAAATACTTTTCTTAAGATGACTTGTGTATTATACACGAATAACAGAAAATTGTACAAAAATAAATCCATAATATACATTAATTCATTCTTCACAAGTAAATCATTTTAATTCTAATTAAGCCATTTCGTACTTTTTTTCATCAAAAACTTAAAGAACAAGACTTAAAAATTTAACTTGAATACTACAAATGAAAAATGTACAAAAAAAATTGATTTCTAATGTTACAAAAAAGTAATGTCATCATTAATTCAACAATGAATTTCACTCTATCATATTCACATTTGATTATATGGCTATCATTCATGTATCCATGCCCCGGTGATTTGCATATTCACCATCTCGTGAATGATTCAGGTCCTCTTTGTTTCACTCGAGCTACTTTTAGGTGTTAAATATTTCAAAATAAAAAAAATGGTGTTCATTTACAGTGAGAAGAATGGTCAAGTGTTATCAAAATGGAAATTATTAATTATTTGATAATAATTTAATTGTATGCGGCGTGGCCATCGCCTAGGTGATAATGTGATAGGAATATTTGATTAATGAATTTATTAATTTTTTTGCGTTGCTTAATTTTCACGTTTTAAAAAATAGGTGAAAGTAATAGTGGATGATTGTTGTTTTTTTATAGACGAGGGTATTAGAATCTCCTCCCCTTCCCTCCCCCTGCGACTGACCTGATCCTCAGACAATTATAGTGTACAATTAATAACACGCAAACGAAAATAGATCTCTTTAACCTCGAACACTAATTCCTGGTCAAGCTCTAGAATATCTTGTCCTTTTGTCAAAATTGCATAACTTGTCTTAGGGATTATCGCCAATTGGGTCATTTGGGTCATTTTAGCCGTTTGATTGGGTAGAAATTATATGAAACAAGTATCTGATTGGTTCACTTAAAAATGTCACAATTTGATTTGTTTTAATCTGAAAATGATGAAAGCATTTTTCATTGAACCAATCATGATCTTAATGATGTAATATTCAACCAATCAATAGTCTAAATTAGCCAAAATTTGGAGATGATCCCTTACGCTACTTTTACCTAGCTAGACGTAGTTACCATGCAAGAGAAATTAGTACCTGGTGACACACTATTACTAGACTATATCTAGATGTGACTATATCTAGATGCATACATCTAGGAAAAGATTTAGTGATTCGTCCCTGTTCTTCAAAAAGGATATAAGCCCTTTTTACAGATTCGGTGTTAATTATATGCGGTATTAATTGAGATAATTATTAAGAACATTTTGAAAGATAATTTTTTTCAGAAATGGCTCATTAAAAATGTAAAAAAGTGAGATAGGCCCTTAACAATTGACGAATTTTCTGAAGAAACCAAAACCTTGCAACAAAACTGCATTTTACCAAGCAATAGACAACAAAGCTATAACCCAAATTTTATTCAATGCTAGTAAAGGTTTCTCATAAAAAGCAATCATATTACTAATAAGAGTTGTGAAAAAAGAAATAGATTTCTTAATTCTAATAAGTCCTTACCTCAATTTCTAGTCTTTACTTCTTCTGATCTTAATTATACGTTCCAGAATTTAGGGTGCATCGATGTTGAGTTTGAAATTGTCATTGCATTATATGCTGTACAATAGTGTTAACTCTTTTATTTGCTAATACTTGTGACGAAAACTGACATAGCATATTTATTAGTAGGATTTAGTCACACATTGAAGTTTGGTTTGGAATTTAGTAATGCATCTAAGTCTATTAGAAATCTTTCGGTTAATGTTCCTTAACAATACAATGCCTGTTGCGAATTTATCGGTAATAACATTAGCAAATACCTTACTATGGATGCAGACTACCGGGACCTTCTCGTATTCCCTTGATATTGAGGTGAGGGCATTATCGAAGTAAAGTAATACCTTTATTACAAATCTGATGGGTATCGACATTGGTCAATTCTCTTTTGATATGAAAGACTATAGTAAAGTTGCAGTAACCAAAATTGGGTAATAAAACCTTTAGATACAGCTTTCAGTGACTTTTACCTTAACTTAAGTAATGCCTAACCTTGAAGTCACTTAATGTAATTGTTGGGTAATATCATTAATCAATACCTCAAAAACATTACATTACGTCTTGCATATCTGTTGGGTAATATCATTAGTCAATGCTTCTTACATTCACACATACTATCGATGGAGACAACTGAAATTTCCTCTTCTCCAATGAATGGAGGCAACCTAATTTTCTTTCATTGATATCATTAGTCAATACCACTTAAGTAAACTTAACAAGTCAATATCTTTGACAAAAACTTTTGAAAGGTACTTTTATCCCCGTGACATGCTGTTGGGTAATACTATAAGGACCTTCTAAAAGATGGCGGGAAATGGTGAAGCAATCGTACGCGCACATGATGTTCTGAACACACATCAATGAACTACGTTACAATGTGCGTGAAGAAATGTACTCGTAAGTAACTTCCGACGTATCACTACTAGCACCGCAATTATGAAACGGACTTGTCGCCATAGGTTACTGACTGGCTAAAAAGTCGATACCGTGCACGATAACGATTGGTCAATAATTCATGACGTCACGACACACGTAATTGCTTTTGTGTTGTGGTCCAGATGGAAGTCATTACGATCTTGTGATGGCTTGTTGCTATAACGACTCATTGTACAAAGCGGTCTTCTTTTGATTTAACTGATGTTAATAGTGATTTGGTCTTTAAAGGGAAATCGGCTTTTGCAAAGAAAGAAAGGCTGGTTGGAAATAGTTTTTGTCTCTACTAGGGGTAAACACGTAAACCTGCTAATTCAAGGTTGACTGTTAAGTATTTCTCTGTTATTAGCTGGTACCGAAGACTTTCATACAAAAATTTGTCCTGAAGCGATGTTTTATGGTTTTTCGTTAGATTTCCCTACACTTTTTTGTGAACATGATGAGCATATCGAACCCGGAATTAAACGGAAAAACTTTAGTTATTGAAACAGGGGCGACGACACATTTTTTTCTGGGGGGGGGGGGGCTGGCG
>JAUKPT010006006.1:0-10085 GCA_032273505.1 Nanomia bijuga | reverse complement strand
TCATGAAACGTAAATTAAACTTTCTCACAATGTAACCAGAAATGTAAACAGCTACTTCTCGACTGTCAGGCGACAATTTTTTTTTGTTTGGCTCACACAATAGAGGACTTTCGAATAAGCAAATAAAAATTGGGGGTTAGTACCCCCCTGGGAGTGCCCCTTTAAGTGAATCAATTGGAAACAGAGTTAAAAAACAAAGATGAAGAGTTCTTTTATGTTGAGAGTAGTGATGAAGATAAGGTTGAACATGAGGATGTATACATGTTTTCTTTAGATAATTCAGTTGAATTACCAAAGTATAATGTTAAAGTGAATGGTGTTGTGATTTTAATGTTAATAGATTCTGTGTTAAATTTGATTAATGAACATGCTTACAAATTATTAAATGATCCTGAATGTTTATGTACTAGTAATCTTATTATTTTTGCTTATCAGTCAAAAACACTGTTGCCACAGAAAGTTAAATTTTGAGCTAAGGTAAAATACAAATCTCGTTGTGTTGACACTACATTTCATGTTATTTCTGGTCAAGGTCTGTCTATATTAAGCAAACAAATTTCAGAAGCACTAGATCTATTGAGAGTTGGCCCACCAAATGTTGAAAAGACAGTTAATTCAGTCTGTCTGAGTGAACAAAGTAAATCTGGTAATCTTCAGAGAGCTATTGATAAATACCAATACTTATTTCATGGTGTTGGGTGCTATGAGGGTTTGAAGTTAAAAATGCATATTGACAAATCCATAGTTCCAGTCCAGCAACAAATACATAGAATTCCATACTAGAGAAGGTAACAAATGAGATTCAACGACTACTTAAATTAGACATAATGGAAGAATGTAGTGGTCCTACAACATGGATAAATCCTGTGGTATCAGTAGTTAAGAAAAATGGTGATGTGAGGTCATGTTTAGATATGACACGAGCTAATGAAGCTATTGTTCGAGAAAGACATGTGATGGGGAAGTAATTGCAGAGCTACATATATCTAGACATTTTTCAAAATTAGACTTACGAGAAGCATAACATCAAATTCTATTGCATGAAGGTAGTAGAGACATTACAACTTCTGGATTTCATAAAGGACTAGTTCGATATAAAAGGTTAGTTTAGCGTTTGAAGCTTTTCAGAAAATTATTGAAATGACTATTTCTGAATGTAAAGGAGCTAGAAACATAAGTGATGACATTCTACTGTGGGGCTCAACCCTAGCAGAAATTGATGAGAGAACTGAAAAAGTATTCCAGAAATTACACAAAAGTGGTTTGAAGTTGAATTTGAAGAAATGTGTTTTCGGAGTACAAGAAGTTGGACAAAATAGCTGCCATAGTCAATATGAAAGAGCCAGTAAATGCAACAGAATTAAAGTCATTTTTAGGCATGGTAAGCTATTGCAACAAGTTTATAAAGGATTACTCTACAATTTCAGAACCAATACGAAGACTAAATGCACTAATCAATGCAAAAATCATTGTATTCTTTAATCCAAAAGCTGACACCAGACTTCAGGGTAGCCAGCAGATTTTCAAAATAAAGTTCCAGGACTTTCCAGGACATTTCAGCCAAAAAACGCTTTTCCATGATGAAATTATTTTTTTCCAGGACTTCATAGAAGACAGTTATCAAAATTGTACTGTGTCCATTTTAGGATAGAATTCAATTGAAAAAAATCCTGTTTTCAGAAAAAAATATCTCAAAATATTAAAAAACGAAATTGTACTATGACACAGACTACTAGAATACTACTAGAATATTCTAGTAGTCCGTGACTATGATGAGTCACCTTTTTGGACAGTTTCAGTTTCATTTTCCAGGACTTTCTAGGACCAAATTTTTTTCCCAGGAATTTTCAGGATTTTCCAGGAACTGACCACCCTGTTATAGTAGACGCTAGTCCAGTTGTACTTGTTAACATTGATGGATTATTATTTCAGATATCCTTTTGTGTACATTCTGAAAAACATTGAATCGAGAAGTATAATAAATTGTTTCGAAACTACGTTCAACATGTTCGGTTTTTTCAACAGATCTAGTGACTAACAATGATTCACAGTTAATTAGTGAAGAAACAGAAAGTTATTTAAGGAAAAATAATGTTCAGCATAGAAGAACTCCCCGTACTGGCCATCAGCTTAAGGACTTTGAAAAAGATTGTTATGTTGTTGAAGGTAAAACATTGAGAATTTGATTAAATTCGTTTTTGCTGGATTATAGATGTAGTGTGCATAGAGCTACTCGGAAAAGTCCTGCTGATATTATTTTTAATTATGATGTAAAAAACGACATTCCATAAGTTAAATTTGGTGTTAAGAGTAAACGAAAGTCAACAGATAGAAAGATTAGATCAAATGATGCTAAATGGCAAAAAGAGAAGAGCAAAGATGATCGATGTAAAGATTAGTGAAGAATGTAAAGAAATTCAAAGCAAGTACTTATTACACGAACAAGTTATTTAGAGTGCTTAAAGTATATGCTCACAGTGTTAAAATAAAAGATGAAATGGTAGAATTTTCATCAGAAATAAAGCCCATATAAAAGTATACAATCGATCAGATGATAATATCATTGTTGAAAGAAGAATCAGCCGATGATAGTGTTTATGGTGATGTTGAGGTGAATACAGATTGGAATAGGAGACCAGAAGAGGAAAATATGAACGCTGACAACACAGAAAGAAGAATTGAATCGTGATCGAAATACGGGTGGAAATCTTAGAAGAGAAATACGACTGCCAATATGATATGTTTATGACAAACACTAAAGTTTTATTTTTTATTTTATAAGATGTTAAGTTACATTCAACAATAGGAGGGATGTAGGATTGACACATTGTATTTTGTTATACCATATAAATTTAATATTTATATCCAATAATATGTCCTTTTTATTCATCTAAAATATTACAAATGGAGAGCAATTCACTTGTGACAATCTCAATATTTTCTCCTAATAGTTAAGTGGAAGTGACAACACCTGCAGTGAAGGTTTTAAATCCTCATAATTAAATATTGTTAAAGATAGATTTTTACCTCTGCCTATGTCTATTTTGAGAAAAGATGGACTTTTAAAATGGGTGAAAGGTGATTTAGAGACTCATTATGAAACTCTCTCTCAAAATATCCCGATAAAAGATCAATTGAATTTTGCAATTATTATGAGATATCCAACTTATAATTACAGTTGCCCTTCAGTGAAACCCCATCTGCAACAGCGGATTTTAAGTTTTTTTTGGTTGGTGCATATATCCTTTTTCCATCAAAATTAAAAAGGAATGAACTTTCTGGCGAAAATTCAAACTTAAATTGTAAAATCAAGAAAAAAACCAAAAGACAAACTAGTTTACTTTGTTGTACGGTGTGCACAAGTCGAAATAAAAAAAAAATCCAAATTCTGGGTAGTCAGAAACACTAGATGGAGCTATAGTTCGCTGATTAGCCTACGGCTATGCATGACTGTTCCATCATAAGTGCATACTTTAGCTTACCTTACCTTAGATTTGGTCTTACTATGGCATATAATAAAACTATGGCTTTCAACGTCCAAGAAGAAATCAAAACAAAGGAATCGTTGTTTTTCATTAATGGCAACGCCATAAAGAACTAACAAACTTTTAAGTATTTAGGTAATGGATATATAAATGATGGAGGTACTCCTAAACATTTCATACATTTAAGAATGTCATCAGCATTCTTCAAGTGGGCAGATCTTAAGCATGTTCTCACAGATAAACACATTTTTCTATCCACAAGAATTAAGATTTTGACTGCATGTGTTCGATCAAGATTAATCTATGGATGCCAGGCATGGGAACCGAATTGAAACATTATGGTGAAAAGTGGATATAAGAGGAAAAATGTGCCAAGAAGAACACAACAAGAACAGGAACAACAGATTGAAATAGAAATAGACTGGAGATACAAGATCTCGAATGAAGTCTATGAAATCACCAAGAGTAGGCCAATATCAAAATTTTGTGAGGTTCAGTACCTCAAATAAATTGGCCATATTGTAAGGATGAGTAACAACTCCTTTCAGAAACAAGCTCTGTTCGACCAAAGAACATAAAACATCAAACCAAACATGGATAAAAATTGAAAAAATGCTGAGCTTAGATAGAAGAGAGAAAATATTTCATGACACTGTTGGATCAAATCAACAAATAATCCAAGCAGTCTCACTCCAAGTTGAAGAAATCAACCCTTGATGACGATGATGATTATTTAAGGAACTGAATTTCCATAAAGACTACCACAGAAGACAAGAAACCTCAACACAACAACCCAGCTAAGTTCCATCAACATCAACACAACCACCACCACCACCCCCACAACCACCACAAGTTCGGACACAGCAAATTGCTGCAAAGCGTCAAGGAGAGCTCTTATGTACCTTTACATCCAAGAATTAGAATGGTTGGCAGTAGATAATGTGGATACTGATGGTTTCAAAATTCCAAAAGACGATACAACCCGAAACCCCCATGATCATTGAGGCTGTACCCGTTTTGGTGAGGACGTAGAGTGGCATATTCATGTGTACCATTTTATAAAAATAATGTGTAAAACAATTCAACTATTCTTTAATTTTCCTTTATTTACACAGAAAAGAATGAGTATCTGTGTAGGTATATATGTATGTGTGTGTGTGTGTGTGTGTGTGTGTGTGTGTGTGTGTGTGTGTTAAGGGGGGAGGGTCAAGAATGCACTAGCGTTATGTAATGCAGGGAGGGTATGCCTTAGCCTTACAGAGTGTTACATGGAGTTCTGATTCTTTCGATGTATGTTCCTTATTATTTGGTAAGACTGAGACAAAAATACCTGTATTAAAAGGTTTAATGTAAGTTTTTTTAATGTTGGGAAACTGTTATACAGCAGTTCAAAAGCTTTTAGGGGTGATATTAAAGAGGAGTCACTAATTGCACGTTGATTTTATTCCCTCAAAAAAAGGTTGATGGCAAGGTAGTCATGTCAGCTACTGGTAATTTGTAATCCATGGATTGGGTTTTGAAATAAGAAGAAGAGATCAAAACCTTGATATTGCTCTCTTCTTTTGTAGTATTAAATGAGGTATCACGAAACTAATATATCTTCTTGAACTCGTACAAATAAACCTGCAAACAAACCGTTTTTTTTCGATATTTAGATTATTCTTTCTTGTTTTAATAGTTTAACCGGGGTTATGAGGAAAGCAAGTGGTATCTAGAAGTTAGGTAAATTGTGACTAAGAATTGTCAAGTGTTTGAATAATTTACTGCCATCTGGATAATTCCAATATACTAACTTAAAATAAGGATTTAAAGAATCCATCTACCTAGCAATAAAACAAAAGAGATTTTGTCGCCTAATATATATAACATAATTGTAGATTGGTTGAAATATCACCAAGATCATCAACATTGGCACAAATAGTACTAAAACACATAGTTGATTTAGTAAAGGAACTAATCAATCCTTTATTGTTGTTTTTTCAATGGTTTAATATATGTTAATTGTACACTTACTTAAATATTAAAGTATACTAGAGTAAAATGAAATCATCATTAATTCACAGATGAGTTAAGGTCTAACGCAGGTAAATTTTGAGCATATTTTTAGAGGTATTTTCCCCCTATTTCCCTTTGTTTATATATTCTGAGAACAAGTGTCTTTGAAAAAGTAGGTTTGAAGTTTAAAAATATATTTTCGAATTTTTCACAATGTATCAGGTTCAGGGGAATTTTGAGAAATCTGGGAAATTTAGTTTTTAACATTTATTTGGGTTACACACAAAAAAACATGACAACGGAAAAAAAAACATCAGTACAAAGATCAGACCTAAATCTAGGGAGTACTCTCCCCCGATTTTATTCGTGAAAAAATGAGGCTAATGCAGAACCGATTTAAGTGTTTTTTTATCTTGTATTAATAATTGCCCATATTTTTGACAAGACAGCGTTTTGTGGCGAACTAAAACGGTAAATCAAAATCTGTGAATAAAATCTCTTTTCTATTCTTCTCTAACCTCAAAAAAACAATATTTTATTTCTTTGAAATTTGTCAAAATGTAGATTTGGTCAATTTGAAGGAAGGAGAAGATTAATGTTATGTAGTTAGAAAACAATTATCAATTATGAGTAATCTCAGTACAAAAAAGAAATTACAGTTAGACAGTGGACAGTTAGATAGTCATCTTTCCTAATAATCATTTAAAAAGCTAAAACTATATTTAATCAGTAAGTATTTAGGAATGTAGATAATATTTAAATCTTGACAATAAAGACATGCAAGTAATGACTTTGAATTAAAAAGAAAATCAGTCATATCACTTAATGACTTTTTACACTCTTCATCTTAGAGTTTTATGAGTATCAATTGTAAAAAATCTACTTATCGAATTTACCTGCATTAAGACCTTAAAACATTAATTATTCAATTACAAATACAAATTGTGGAATTTTTGAAATGACGTTATCAGATTTACTTTGACAATTTTCAACAAAAAAATTTCAGTCCCTGAGCACACCCATTGATAAGCAAGTTGAGTATTTTGTACCTTGCATATCACTGTAGAGGGTGAAAGTTTTATTCATTGTATCATCTTGCTTCACATTTCTTAAGTATGATGAGATTTTTCTTGAAATTTTCAAATTTCTGGATGGTCTATCATTTGAAAATAGTTAAAACTGAGAAATGACAATTTTCAAAAATCATAAAATCATAATTATAATATTTTGGAAAAGAATTAGTCTGAGCTGAAGTATTAGCTGACACAAACATCCCTCCATAATGTGGAAAAAAGATTTTTAAAGCTTTTTTTGCAAGCTTCTAGGGACTATTATGGGCAAATTCGTGCCAATATCAGGATCTGATAGGCGCTTGGGTCCCACATTATCCTTTTTTTGAACCAGACATTTTCTTGAGCACAATATCATCAAGAAACTTAGTGCATATGCCTGGGGGCTAAGAAAAGTTATATTTTTTTGTAACAGTCATTTTTCTAGTCAAAAGTGACCCTTTTTCTATGCAACCCTACAGAAAGAAGATGAAAAATAAATATATCTTTTTTTTGTTTAAATGTTCATAACATTTACTAAGAAATGGCTAATTCAATTTTTCCTGTAGCTTTATTATTATTTTGTAAGCTTTTTGCGTTTCTGCAGAAAGAATTAAGATTAAATTACCCTCACCCCCTCAGCTTTGTTTGTTAACGAAGTTAAAGACGAAAAACAATCGAAAATTTGTGAGTTTATTCATTTTTTCTTAAAATTCAACCAGGGCCTTCAGCCCTGCTTTGTTTTTCTTCTGTTTAGTGACTGGTTTATAGTTTACTGAGACAATGATTTATTTAGAGTTTTGGTGTAAGTCAAAGGAACAAAACATACAGTTCAAGGTCTGTTGTTTTGTAATGTAATCTAATCTTTGCTATGTAAAAAGCGTGCCCAATAAGTTCATATTCCTACAATTCTAGTGGATAAACATAGCAAAAAGCTTTAAAATCTTTTTTCCACATGACACTGAGGGCTTGTAATGGCTGAACGAATGAGTAAAGTTATAAACGATTAAATGAATAAAATGTACAATAAAAGAAACAACAAAAAGTCAAGATATTAGCTGAAACTAAATTTCAGCACTCTGGTTGGGCCAAATTAGGCATATATCTTCATGTAAAGAAATAATAAATTGCAATTTATGAGATATACTTTAAACAAAGTTAATTTAAGATTATACATAAATGATTTTTCAAGTCTTAATAATAATAAATAATAAAAATCATAATAATGAAACAGCTTTGCGTTAGCTTAAGTTCCAACAAACTACTTAATGAAAATAAGCAACATTATTCATGATTCTCACAAGTTACTGTGGTACTCTTTGATTGATTGAATTATTCACATTAATAAGGTGCCTCATCTGTGTGTATGCATATATGTGTTTTTAAGATTCTACATTGTGAGTTCTAATTATGTGTCTTTTTAAACTACCACTTTGTTTGAACTGTTTACCACATTCTTTACATTGGTATGGTGTTTCACCAGTGTGAATATGCATAAGTGTTTTTAATGCGCTATTTTGTTTGAATGGCGAGTGTGAGTTCTAATGTGGATTCTCAAACTTCCACCACATTTAAACTGTTTACCAGTGTGAATAAGCATATGTATTTTTAACACCATTCCGTCTAAACAGTTTACCACATTCTTCACATCTGTATGGAGTTTCTCTAGTGTGAGTTCTAAAGTGGGTTTTCAAATTATCACTTTGTTTGATCTGTTTACCACATTCTTTGCATTGATTAGGTGTTTACAGGCGTGAATAAGCATATGCCTTTTTAATTCAACATTTCGTTTGAACTGTTTACCACATTTTTTACATTGGTAAGGTGTTACAGCTGTGTGTATATGCATGTGGCTTTTCAAATGACAAATTCGCTTGAACTGTTTACTGCATTCTTCACATTTGTATGGAGTTTCTCCAGTGTGAATTCTATTGTGAATTACTACTATGGTTGAACTGTTTACCACATTCTTCACATTTAAAAGGTTTTTCACCCTTATGTATTCCCATGTGTCTTTTAAAATCACCACAGTATTTGAACTTTTTAAAAGGTGTTTTATTTATATGGATCTGTTTGTGTCTCTTTAAATTACTCTTATCTTGAAATGATCTATTGCAAATTTTGCACTTGAATTATTTTCTTTCTTTACTTGATTTCACTTGATCATTATTCACTATGAGTGGGGCTGAATGATTAATCCCATATGAATTCTTCTGGTTCTCTTTAGGTAATTTTACATTTGCAATCTTCTTCAACATAGCAGGTTGAATATCATCAGCATAAGAGTTTAAATCTCTCATCTTTTCATGTTTCTCCCATGTGATGAAATGAGATATACAAATCTGTTGTTTTTTTCTAAACATTTTGTTTATTTTCTAGAAAATATTAAGAAAAAAATAAAATTTTCATATACTTTAAAGAAACAATATGTATTTTCAAGAACATTCTATGCAGAGATTGTCTATTTTTGCCGTTTAATTGGTCAGAAACTATATCATTAAGATTCTGACTGGTTTACTATAAGAAAAATTCATTATTTTTGAATTTAACAAATCATTAAATATTGATATTTCCAATTGAACTAATCAGATAATTGTTATTTCCTACAAATCAAAAAGCAAAGATAGAGAAACTTTTGAGACAATTCTTACAATTCATTTAACATAAAATGATGAATATGTGACGAGTGAATGGGGTCCCTCTACATTTTATCAAAACTAATGAACATAAAAAACAGTTTGTACAGTTAGCAACAATACTCATTTATAAAAAAAATAGTTTATTTTTCTATGCAATGTTAACAAGGTAGCTTGGAAAACAGTAAGTCATCATAACAATTATTTTTCTTACTGAAACTTCACACCTTTCTTTACATAAATCTATCAATAATAATGAAAAAAAAAGGTACAGCACAAAATTATCTTACACTTCTTTGGTGACACTGACATTTCAACTTTCATTTTTACTATATATTTTATGATCATCCCACTAACACCTTTTCTTATTCAACACCAAAGATTGCTCAGTTTTCATATAGCTTTCTCATACAGCAGAAAGCTTATTCTTCCCCTGTTCGTAAAAAAATGGCAGTAACCTCGAAGTGTTGCTTGCATACCTAAAATATGGTTATTAGCAGTGAATTTGTTATCCTGGGTAATAACTAAAATAATATATTTATATATGCAGTCTACCTGATTTTAATCAATGGCTTTGCTATCTTGGTCATAATTCAGTCTTGATGAGAAAAAAAGCATTATTCTGAACAGAGCATAGGTTCAACAAACACCTTATTATAAATATCTCATACAAAACAGAAAAGGAGGCCTTATCATCTTGACATAGCTTTTTGTTCTCCCTTTTGTACAATATCATAAGAACAATGATGTAATTATTGAAAAATACAGTTGTATTTCTTTTCCCAAAAACACTGTTGACATAAAAAAAAACTATTCTCTGCATGAAATTATTTTGGTCAGATACTGTTAGATAATGCACATGAATGTTTTCTAGGCATGATTTCTTGCATGATCTTAAAGAATTATATAAGTGAAATATA
>JAUKPT010006004.1:0-10087 GCA_032273505.1 Nanomia bijuga | reverse complement strand
AATTAATTTATTTTATTATTTATTTTATTTATTTATTTATTTATTATTTATTTATTTATTTATTTATTTATTTATTTATTTATTTATTTATTTATTTTTATTTATTAATTCATTTATTTTATTATTTATTTTATTTATTTACTTATTTATTATTTATTTATTATTTATTTATTGTATCATTTATTTGTCTATTATTTTGTTTATTTATTTATTTATTTATTTTTTATTTTTTTATTTTTTTATTTATTTTTTTATTTATTTTTTTACTTATTTATTTATTTATTTATTTATTTATTCATTAATTGATTAATTGATTGATTAATTGATTGATTGATTGATTGATTGATTAATTGATTGATTGTTTGATTGATTCTTTTGTTTATTTATTCATTCATTCATCCCCCATCTTTCATTCTTTGAAAATTTATTCGAATATTAGCTATAAGAAGTTGCTTTAACCCAATTGAGATCCAATGTATTCCTAATGCAAATCCATCCGAAATATATTGTCTAATTCAGAAATATTGAGAATTCATCCAGCATGGTCAAATGACCAGTCCATGGGTTAATAAATTATCTTTCTTACTTTTCAATTACCTGGAACTTGAAACAAAAAAATACCATATAACATTACTCTATGAAAAAACATTGAAGAAGTTTTTAGAAGAATGTGAAATACAAAATAGATATTCCTTTACACTAAAAAAATATTGCTGTCGAGAAACTAAGGCTATTTACCTTTCCGAGTTACGTCTCAATGTTTGACACAGCCAAAATGGCAGCTGTGGTTGCTATGGTCGCTAAAGCTAAAGTTTTAATGGACAATTAATATATTTCTTCTTTTTTGATAAAATTGACATCATTGTAAAGAGGGAAAAAAGGCGCTTCTTGTGATAGAAAGATCACCTTGCTCAGAAAACAACTTCCTTTATTATATACAGTTAAGGGTCTTGTTTTCAATTTTCTGATGTACAATGTAGCTACCATTTTGACGTTGCCAAACATTGAAATACAGCATCAGCGACGACACACTGGAAAGGTAAATAGGGAAAACTAAAAATTTGTAATCACATTTTTTTTAAATTTAATGGTTTGCTTTTCAGGCTTCACAGAGAGGGTGTCAAAAGGGCTGGACTAGAGAAAAAAGGGCTTCAAAAAAAGGCACGCATAAAAGGTAATTTGCGAAAAAAGGCAATCAGATATCAAAGAAAGTTTGAAAAATAACAAAATCAACCGTACGGAAAAAACTGTTTCTCTCTAAAATCGGCACATTTATATATGAAAAAAGTAAGTTAGACAAATGTCTGTACCATGTAAATCTTTCCCATCTATAATATAAAAGGGCTATTGGCATACGTATTTCACTAAAATCCTGATTTTTTGCTTTAAACTTCTAAATGGAAAGAGTACGAAATTCAAAAGAACTTTTAAACTTTCTGTCTTCAGAAAACTTCAAAGACAAAAAGAAAATTCTTTACCTTGCAAAGTAATGTGAAATCTCCCAATACGCAACTAATGCTTACTTACCAGTGGAAGGTTTTGCAAAAAGAGACAAGCTATTTGTATGATGTAATACTTAGAATTGCTTGTATTCTTGACGAATTGCTTTTGCGCAACTTACTTCACTATCAATAAGACATGAAAGACATCTAAAGATTTATTCTTAAGTTTTTACATCCAAACTAAGAACAAACTTTATAAACGAACCCCGATTCTTATTCCCAACTAAGACTTCTGTAAAGAAGAAATACGCACACAAATTGTAGTAATCACTAAAATTGTTTAACAGACTTTGCAGCTATTTGAAAGTAACAAATAACCATTACAAATCTTATCATCGCTTAACCATCAATAAACCTTTAATTCTCAGACATTCATCAGCTTACGTTGTCTAATCTTTCTGTACTCGACGGTGTTAATACACTCCCAAGCAATTTTAAGTCATTTGAAGTTTAGGACATGATATTTGTTTATACTTTGATATATTTGCTTATTCTAAATTCGTAAGAAGATCTGTCCAATTTTGCTCACTCAAAGGAGAAGATCATACAGAACCTGACAGAGTGGCGAGAAAAGAGTATCCATAGATTTCCTGTATTGGTAATCAGGTAAAAGGGTTATGAATGCGCTGAAAACATTATTTAACCATTTACTTGGCCATCCTCAAAGAAAAAAGGATACTTGTTTAGGTCCTTAGAATTTTGCAATGAAAGCAATATAAAGAACTTATGAAAAAACTAACACATGAAGAATGAAAATAGTTTTATTTCTCTTCATATTTGCGTGAAGGTACTTTCACATGAAGAACCAAAACCACAAAGCCAACTGATCATTCACACAAAAAACAGTGCCGTTCTATCTGATTCTCAAAATATCTGCAATAAAACGTGGACACAATCAGGAATTTGGGTTAAGGAAACAGTCGTGATTTGCTAAGCCACCTTCGGTCTAAAAAAAAACGTAAATTACGAGAGAAAAGAAATGTATTTTTTTGAAAATTCTCTAGTAGGCTGAGAGGTATGATTGTCCAAATGTTGCAAACTTCATGTTTAACGAATACTTTGTTTATATTCAACGAAGTGAACCTCCTTTTAACGAACCTTATGTTCATACTGAACGAACCTTCGAATCCTTTTTCATATACTCTGTCTAGGTATATACTCAGCGGGTAATTCATTTGCATTCGACGGACCTTATTTATATTAAACGAGCCGACATAAATCCCCGACAGATGTCAATATAATCTGCCGTGATTTTTTAAAAATATATATCTGTTTAATGGTTTAATGCGAAATGATCCTTTATAATAATATTGTCGCATTGACTCAGTGGTTTGGTTTCCGGTTTGTAATGGAGCGAACCGGGATCCCCGTAATTTAATCTAATAAATCACTGAAATAATGTCCACCACAAGTAATCCCTTGCGGTGCGTAAAATTTTGCAATGGATTCCGGTAAATGTTTAATGATGTATGTGTCGTAAATGCTGTGTGTAGTAGAAGTATGTTGTTAGAATTTACAGAGAAGAATTCTTAATAATATTCTGATAATAAAAAGAAGAAATATAAAAAGTTTTCCTGAAATCAATTTTGTACTTGTTACTTTGGTTCAGTTTTCATGTTATTCTATGCCACACAAAATATCTTACGAATGATTTTTAATTTTTGGCACATTGGCTCAGTGGTTAGGTTGCAGGTTTCTCAATGGAGCGATCCGGATTCGATCCCTCCTGGATGACCGTAATTTAATTAAATCAATCACTGAAATAATGTCCGCCACAAGTGATCCGTTGTGCGTTAAATTCCACAATGGATTCCGTTAAATGTTTAATGTAGTATGTGTCGTAAATGTCGATCCATCCCCGTTAGTAGAGATTAACATATACTGCCTCTATCGGGAATGTACAATATGTAAATGGATAAAATTTTACCTATTTTTTCACCACCTGTTGACAAAAATATTTCTGATGATGACTTAGACGATAGTCGAATTATTAGAAAATTATTATTAACTTTTTTTGCTTTAATCAAGCTTATTTGATTTTCAAAATGAATCTATTCGGACTTTAATTTATATTATTTATATTTAAAATGTCGTTTGGTTCCAAATTCTGATTTTGCAGTTGTTTGCAGTGATGGTTCATTCCTTGAATACACATTTATCTAATTATTTATTTTTTGTGGGGTTGGTGTTTGGTATTGGTAGAGAGGGAGGCTTCGGCCCCAAGCCCCCTCTCCCGTACCGCCTTGAATACACATTTTTCATAGTTCTTTATTAACCCTTTTTAGACTGGGCTTTTTTGAGTGTTATAAGACAGGGGGCGATTCTGCCCCCCCCCCTCTCCAAAATCTTTAGAAAAACAAACAATTAAGCTATAGCGCGGTCGAGTTCCCCTTAGTCCGATATTTTGCTGACGTCAGCACTTTTTCCTGAATATGTCATAATAGGGAAAATGTATGGAAAAATCTGCCAAGTGTCAAAAAATGACGCCACTAAATAAAACTAAACAAAAAACTAAATAAAACTTAAAGTCAGAAGAGGACAAGGCGCAATCTTTTTCCATTTTTCAGTTATTGAACAAAATTCACTAGTTTTAAGACCCCCCCTCACACGCACACACAAACACACATTCTCCTCAACCCACCTACCCGGCAAAAAAAAATGACGCACCCCTTATGAACCCTTTTAAGAGATGATTCCTTTCGAGCCTTTTTATTCGTTCCTACTGTACCTCCCTCCCTTTTAATAACACAAGTCAAGTTCTCCTTTTATCACCCTTCATATTCTTAAGCCTTGAGGGCATTTTCTGGTGAGAATTCCTCAAATTTAGATGTACATCTGCCCGTCCCGCATATCTCAAAGCCGCGCTAAGAACCTTTCTAATTTTTTTGCATGATGTTAAGGAGTTATAATGGCACAAAAGTGATGGAGCAAGACTTTTAAAAATAGATCTGGTTTCGGGGAAAAGTGCTCAAAAAGTGCCAACATTTGATAAAAAATGTGGTATTTTCGTTTTAGTGGGTGTTTTTTGAGAAAAAATGAATATTTTTCATGAAAAAACCTTGTCAACAATGAATATTTCGACCACAATGAAAAACGAAATAATTCAAAATATATAAGGCGAGTGGCGAGTGCAAAATTTCAATAGTAAAAAACATCCTTTATCCTTTTATTAAATTTACCGATTGATTGGTTTAAAATTACGTCATCAAAAACCTATTTTGTTATTTAGGAAATGTCACAATTAGTAATTTTGTCAAAACTGAAAAATCACGAAAATGATTCTAAGTAAACCAATCAGGCCTTGATGATGTAATTTTAAACCAATCAAACGGTAACATTGACCGATCATTTGTAGACAACCCCTTATTATGTCAAAAAAAGGTTTTGTGACTATAAGTGAATAGCATAGCAGGGGTGGGTATAAGAATTTTGATGCCTCCGGTTAAAATCAAATTTATAATTGGGGTAAATGGTCTATGTAGACTTGAATTAGATAAATTCTTTACTGTATCTAACAATAGAACTAGAGGGCATCAATTCAAATTTTTGAATTGAAAAACTACTATTCATCAATGAGTACATGCTTTCTCAGTAAGATCCGTCAATGACAAGTGGTGATTCTAGAAATATTTTCTCGGGGGGTAGGGGCAAGAAATATTTCTTTCAAATCTGTACAGTTTATCGCAATTGAGAATGTGTTGTGGAGAGAACCCTCTTAGTATAATGAAAACATTTTAAAAAATTGTAAAGGAAAATTAATTAATTTTTTCTAATAGTCGAAAAAATTCAGGAAGTAGATTGGAAGATTGGATAACCACTGGGAAAATCACCATTATGACGTACCATAAGTTATGAATTCATTATTAATGGATTTTACCGAGCGGTAAAATCACTCTCTTCAAAAGTGTACGAAAGTTATGTTAAAACAATAGAAGTTTCATGAGATTTCTAAAAACACAGTGATTACCTCTCAAATACTACAGTAATAAGTCATATACTACTAGATATAAAGTTTATTATTCTTATCCTTTTTTGATGAAATACATATCTATCTATCTACTCTCTGCTCTCTAATAGACGAGGGGGAGGGGTTGGAAAAGATCTCTAGAATTAATGCTTGGAACCTTTTGTCAAAATTAATAAGCGGGGGGTTGGAATAAGAATGTCATGGGTAGATTTTTTTCAAAAATTAATAAGCGGGGGGGGGGCGTCTATTATAGAACAGAGAGTACCCACCTATCTATTTATATATGAAGAACATAAACGACACATTTTAATTTTAATTTCATATTTTTTATTTACAATTTCATAAAATATCCATAACTAGTTTCGAGAGTACCTCTCTCTTCATCAGATGCTTACAAAGTGTCGAGTTAGTTATAACAAAAGTTATATATATATATCTAAGAAGCGACGGAACATGACGGCGCGTTAGCACCGTTGATTATACTTTGGGGCGGAGCTTACAGCGATAAGATTTAGAATTTTTGTATTCATTCGCCGTCTTTAAGGCCTGAACTATTTTCAGTTGAGGTGAAGATAATCGCAAAATATATTAACTTATATACTTGTCGAGTTATGTGATTGATTCGAAGTGACAACATTTTCTACCGGCTTGCAGGAAATTTCCACCGACTAAGACCAGTGGCGTCGCGAAGGGATGAAAAGTGGGGGGTGTACAAACGAATCGAAATCCGACAGTAAAATAACATTTTTTTATCGTTTATCGTCTGCTTTAGAAAAATATCCGACAAAGGTAGCCAAAAATTCAACAACTTAAGCCAAAAATCCGATAAAATTAGTTAAAATGTTGACAAAATTAGCAAAAAATCTCACAAGATTAGACAAATATCCGACAACATTAACCAAAAATCCGAAAACTTGATTAAATATGGGGGCTGTAATACCCCCCACTTAGCGACGCCACCGGCTAGGGCAGGTAGCCGGTCCTTATATCCACCCTTGTATAAATCCCTCAAGTCTCTTAAGAATTGGTCTGCACCAAATAGTTTCTCTCTTTATCATTCACAACTTTAATTTTTCCACCCCCTGAGATATTAAAAAATATGTTGATTCTGATCCCATTTTGCCCCAAAATATAAATCATAACAGAATTTTGTTCATATCCGGTCCAATTTTTCTTCCATATTCCCAGTAATCCCGGTAATATCTTAAAATGATCATTTTGTTTCTTCCCTAATGTTATTCTAGTCCATTTTTTTGAAAAACTAAAAATGCGAAGTTCAGGGTTCGTGGGGGTAAAATATCATTATCAACTCCTACTAAATTATTTTAACTTTTTTAAAAGAAAAACATACAAATTCATCATTTTTTGCGAAAGTTATTGAAAAAATCCATGTTATGACTCGAGTTCAAAACCCCGTGTCTTTGATTCTTATGCCTCTTGCCATTTTTAATGTTTACCTTAGGTTATGTGGTCGACCTTTATTTATTTGTTGAAGATCAGTATGGATTAGAGTGTCAATCATGCATGTCACATTAAGTCACAGATTATCGTTCTATATTTAGATTCTTCTTTGATGTTAATCTTCTTCGACATCTGCATAGAATAACTCATCAACACAGACTACTAGAACTAACAGACGTTCAACTCGAGGTTTACGACGTAAGCAAGTTTTTAATGTTTTTTTTTTAATCATTTATCTCGCCTTCTAATTATAATATGGACTTTTAGATTTAAGGGGATGTAGAAGATAATATGTAGATTGGTTCGAGAAAATCTTGCTAACTTCTTCCTTGTTTTTTCAGCCTTCTTCGTTTTTTAGAGGGTCTGACAGATACACGTAGAATTATTTCTTTTTCATTTTGTTGCGCACAGTGAAGGAGATTACTACTCTCTATGTCATATTATTAATAAAAAGAAAACGGCCAATGCAATCTTTGGGTTGGGAAGAAAATATAATGAAGGTTTGAACAAATTAGTCACCATTCAGACATTCTATAATGTAGCATCCTTTATGGTTATGTAATGGCGCTATTGCCACATATTCATAGACAAAATAGCCGTGTCAGTAGCCATGAGTAGTTTGAAGTGAAAGGTAATATACTGATTATTGCTTTTTGAAAAATATTAACTGTTGATTGAACTAAGAACTATCAATCCCGAACCAGAATAATTAACTACCCACGCGTAGCGGTATGGTATCTTTCAATACACTAAAAAATGTTTGGAATAGCTTGGAAGACCAACCCAAGGGATCGATAAATTATGGCAGCGTGGCAGTGCGCGCTTGCAAGTAGATCCTGGCCTTTGTCAGAATGTCGACTATAAACTGGATTAAATCTTCATACTGCATTTTGATAAATCATTGAACTTATAAATGCATCAAAAACCTTCATATTTTGGCATATTTTGGGATTCTGGTTCGGGGTTACTAGCTGATTCTAATGACATAAACATTTTTAACCCTATTCCCTATGGGAGGGGGCAATATTGCCCCCCCTGCTAAACTTTTGAAAAAATCTTAAAATTGAAAAACCCGGGGACCTTCGGACTTTTTGACTTTTAATATTATTTAGTTAGCCACATCCTAGCAAAAAATGGCGTTATTTGGACTGCATGGCGCTGAGATATGAGCAATCTGTCGGACCACATCCGAGAAAAATGTGGTAATGCCGGTATTATTCCGTTATGGTCGAGTGATATTAAAAGTTAATAGGAGTTTTGATGCCTTATATTTAAATGATATCTAATCTTGAGGAATTTTAATGTAGATGTATGTTGGGAATTTCCCTCTGTCCCTTTAAAGAAGCCATTGCAATGTCCATTTTGACTTGGGAACCTTGGTTGTTTTTATTTTAGAAATTGATATTGAATTGAAATTAAAATAAAGCTGACGTCAGCATTTTTTGGGTGACCCTTGGGTCAAAGGTATATTTTCGAAATCTTCTAAGGTAGAACTAGACCCCCACCAAGTTTTATGCAGCCAGCATCATTTAATGGCGAGAACGATAGGGGGCAATATTGCCCCCCCCATAAGGAATAGGGGGTAGCCCGAGCCCATAGGGAATAGGGTTAAACTGATTAATCTATATCAAATTCATTAAGATTCTTAATACTTCATCACGTTTTAATGTAGGTCTCAAAATAATTCAAAAAGATATCAATATTTCGAGAAATCATACTTTAGTATCTCAACATTTTTAAACTAATTAATCTATATATATCAAATTTAAGAAGATTCTATAAGTACTTCATCATGTTTTGATATAGATCTCAAAATACCCTTAAAAGACGAAAATATCAATAGTCTATAGAAATACAACAACAATAGGTCGCAGAATGAGAAAAGGTTTTAAGAGAAGGACAGAAAAAGGGTAACTTCCCAGTACGCCGACTACCATTACCCCGAAAAAAGTCGATGTAATGGGACAATGTGTCTGAAATAAAAGTTGTTCCATTACGCCGACTTCCCATTTCTCCGTGGGAATATTTGTCACATTACGCCAACTTTCTAGATGTCTCATTAATAATATCGATGCCTACATTAAAAGAACTAAATTATTTTCCATTCTGATCAATGTTAGCCGTATTCAGACAGAAAGATTTGTTAAATGTTTCTAACGTCGATAAGTTTAATTTGATTAGACAGTGTTGGAGACTGGTTAAATTGTCTACTTAAACGAAACGAGTACACTGAGTCAGCGACCCAGGGGTTCAACTAAAATTTTTATGGGTCGGGGAATCAAATTTTAGCCATAATTTAATTCATAAAATTCTATAAATACAACAGTAATTTACTATATTGTAATATACCCACGCGTGAAATTTTAGCCGGGGAATTTTTCCGTTCCCCGGGTCTTATTCGAACCCCTGTCCGACCGGTGAAAACCCCGGTACAAAAAATTTCAAGATTTCTCGATTCGGTGAAAAAAAAAAATATATTACCCCGGCAAAAATACAAAAATGTAGTTTGACGCGGTGAAAAATCAAAAGAAAAAAATATCGGCGTAAACAAAATAATTTTTGGTACCCCGGTCGACCATAAAAATTCTCAACATGATCAAGTAGAATATATGTGACCCTGTGAAATTCCCTTTTGAAATTTTTGACCAGGCAAAAATCTCCTAGGTTAGACCTGGCGAAAAAAGTCGGCTTAATAGGAGGTCGGCGTAATGGGTGTCGGCATAATGGGAATATTTGTCCCATTACGCCGAATTTAGAAGATTTAAAAAAAGTCGGTGTAATGGGAGTCGGGGTAATGGGAGGTCGGCATAATAGGAATATTTGTCCCGTTATGCCGACTTTTTGGAGAATATAGTAAAGTCGGCGTAATGGGAGGTCGGCGTAATGGGAGTCGGCGCACTGGGAACAAATGAAAAAAGGTATCTTGTAAAGTCATCACTTGTTTTCATATTAAAAAGAAAAAAGATTAAACAACTCAATTCATTCTATAAAAGTAAAACAATTCAACTTAACTCATAACAGAAAATAGAAAAAAGGAAATGAAATAATGGCTTTATAAAGATAGTTATATTAAACTATATAAAACAATTAATTTTGTTCTCCATACAGTTTCAAAGTAGAATAAAGATTATAATTTCCTCACGAGCAGCGAACTGCC